>CM054057.1:81019380-81324380 GCA_028641055.1 Alopecurus myosuroides | reverse complement strand
AGAATCCAAAAGAGGTTGCTCAGAAGAGATAGATATGCAAGCCAGGAATAAAATTCAAATCTGGATCTTCTCTATGGTCCTTGATCTTGACGAATCATATTTAAAGTGGGTATGGTCTATTGCTTCCATGCATGTATTTAAATTCTGGCTGTCCTAGCTATAATTATGAAGCTATAGCAATGCTTCTAAGTCTATGATTGCAATAATATTATTTCTTGTAACATTACTTCAAGGTGTGCCTCTTCTACCTGAATACCGTCTCTAAATGGACGACACCATAAATGGATGCCACCTTAACCGACAGAAACATTCTTTATTTCTGCTGGCTTTGCAGTGTAAATGGACGACACCATGCCTACCGAGATATTCTACATATATACAATGTTTCTCAACAGAATAGTGTCACTGTCGCCACATAAATATTGCCCCATCTTCTTATTCTGCAATACTTATGTTTATGCAACGGCTAAATTCTCCATGCTTGGTTGCTTAGATACTTTCAAGACCAGATTTTTTTTTTTGAATTTCAAGAAATTCTACAAGTATAAAGAGCTAGAGATCTTTTATTTGAATTTGGTATAGCTTAAAAATCATCCTAAGCAATATGAATTTTTCAGATCCAGAACCATATAATATAACGCATATGCAGGTAGCAAAAGCATGTCATTGTCAGTTTTGAGACCAAGAACTCCTTCAAAATATCATGGTTATCTTTCAAATATGGTGTCAAAGACTTGTTGGGTAGGTATTATGCAACAAGCATATTAGCTAGTTACACGAAGTTTCAAAGTTAGTGCAAATGCATAAGAATACAAAAAGTGAGGCATGGGGCATGATTGGCCTGAACGGTCTGAGACAATGTGGGACAACAAAACTTCTAATGGAGTGTTCATGCAATTTTACAAATATTTGATGCCGATAATTGAAATTTTTGGTAATTTGGATACGTTTAAAACTACGTACAAATATCTAAAAACATACTCCAGTCTTAGATTAAGTTGCATGTTCTCCTGATATATTCATAATGCGTTATAGGAATTGCAAAACCATTCTACTATGTCATAGGAATTTCAGAACCATATTGGAGTATGAATTTTCCACCATGTTGATAGTTCAAATTCAACTATACCACACTACTCTAGCATGGAAATATCAGATTTTTTTGGCCTGTTCTTATTGGTTGTTGAACTCTGACTGAACAAAGACTAGTTTATTTAATTTCCATAAATTTCAGACCACTGCTGCATTTCCTCATTGTTGCTAGTCTATCTCAATGGAGCTCAAACCATACGACCGGAAATTAATTTTTGCTCCCGAACCCTAGTGCTCCCTTCGTTAAAATTAAATAAAAATATATTTAGAAGTTTTAAAAAATTGAAAATAAGACTGGATGTTGTCCATGATGTAGCCTACAAATGTGCAAAATCATAGAACATAATTCTTTCCATTGTAGGATAAACATAACTTATAAGATATTTCTTTTTTAGATTCATAAAGCTATACTCTGATTTGTACATTTATCATTTTTGTGTATCTCAAAATACAAGTGATTTAGAACTAAGTTTTTGCATGTTTATAGAATACGTCATTGAGAATATTCAGGAGTTTTTGAACATTTTTGTTTGAAACATAGATATATGATTTTTTATTTTTTTTAAATACAGGGAGCACTGGAACTCGGGAGCAAGCAATCTCCACTCCCACACAAAAACATTTAGATAACCACTTATTTCTAATCTTTTGTGTACAATCTAGAGATTTTTTCAATGTACTATGATCATTCTCTCTGAATCTAGAATGTAGGTCCATATCATACTATACCTTCTTCCTGTTCGGAGTATCGAAGAATCTCTGAATCTCGAAGGCAGGGGAGAAGCAGCAGCACGAGCTCCACCGGTGGTAGAAGAAGCATCTGTGCGTGCCTGGGGGCACTTGGGTGGTGGCAGCGCTAGTTTCTGTCATCGGAGGAGCGAGATCTAGGTAGGACCATCATGAAAAGTAGCAAGAAAATGAGAAGGGAAAATGGTCCTAGAGGATAAGCATGTCACCCTGAAGCTGTTGGACGGCTCGGGGAGTCTTGAGAAGGCGTGACGATGTCAAGCCCGAGTGGGAAAGCGGCGGTCAGAGTTGGAGGATATGGCGTCGATTTAATTGATCGATGACTTCTCGACAAGCGTGGATCGACGATGACGTTGCTCTGGGAGAGGCTTAGCTCGTGGTATGTTCGGATGGATTCAGAGAGGCCCTAGGAGGCGAGACGGCATCAAGCTTGTGTGCGTATGCGGTGGCCGGACTGGGAGAAGACGACGTTGATTTTATTGATCCACGGTTTCCAGTCAAGCGCGACTCGAGAAGGGCATAGCTCTCGGTGAGGCGGAGCTCGTGGTCTGCTCGGACTAGCTCGGGGAGGCGTCATGCATGCGCGATTAACAACATTAGTCTCTACAAGGGAAAAGCTATAAAAGAGCGGGCTGGCGGCATGGGAGAAGCTGCATGCGTCTGGCGGTAGGGGAAAATGAGGGTGGACATTCCGGTGATAGGAGATCCATGTTGGAACCGACGCCAGGACGCCAGCGAAGCATGTTGGATTACTATCCGAAGAAGGTACAATTTCCGATGATTGACAATCTGGTGAAGTTCACTAGTGGAAACAGGGGCACTAGTCCCGGTTGGTAAGGCCCATTTGTCCCGGTTGTGCAACCGGGATGGGCTAGCCGGGACAAATGCCCCTCCCCCATTGGTCCCGATTGTGCCAGGACCCGGGACAAATGGGGCTGACCACGTGGCGAACCTGGCCAGGGGAATTAGTCCCGGTTCTTAACACGAACCGGGATGAATGCCTCCTGTCGTGGGATAATCACGGCAGACGTTACCGGGGGTAACTTATCTTGGGGCAAGACGACACAGGTGTTTGGGAGAGGGTTTAGCTCAGAGGAAAACATGATGATATGCAATCCGGCAGCCGGCAAGCAAGTCGCCGAGTCTCCGATCTCGATATATTAATCTCAAGTCTCGTGTTACACTGGATACTCGATACCTAGCGATATTGCTCGAACTCTCTCTCTTGGGTGCCTAAACCTAACCTAGGGGCCGGCTTATAAAGCATCCGGATCCCTGGCCTGTTCTCCAAGGTGTACTCTCAGTCCTACCCGAACACTGCTTACAAAACCCTAAACTTCCTTACCGGAACCCACAATCCGGGTTACCAGGCCTACGATCTTGGGCCTTCTAGAAGCTCCTTTATCCTTAGCCGGGTTTTTGTGCAGCGTCCTTTGGGCCGAGTTACTCCTTGGCGTTGGGCTACCGGGTTATCATCCCTCCATCAGTAGTCCCCAGAATAGCTTGGGCTTCACGGGATCCTCCTTGAAGCGCTCGCTATTCCCTGCAAAAATATCAAACGTACAAGTCCATAGAGGCCGGGTTAAGGTGCTTTGATAAACAGCTAGGCCTAACTCCAAGGTGGCCATATAGTAACCCGACTTTCTCTAGGTCCTTCTTTTACTTTTTCTGGATCAACGCCCTGATAAAAATGTCAAAGACCCGGCTCACTTTACTCGATAATTGACCCTGATGTTGCGGAGAAGATCTACTTCTTATCTCTGTCCACATATCTCGTCCAGCACTTAAAGCGTATCTCACAAAATCCGGATAGATAGCCGTTATCCCGAAATTCCCGGTTCTTGCCCGTTGGACTAGGTTTATCCGCCCGCACCCTTATAAATAGGTACTTAGGGGTTAACCTAACCCCAACGGCTCATTTCCCCCCTTTTCCTCTTCTCTTCACTTCCGCGCTCGAGCTCGCAGAGCACCATCACGGAGACCTCACGCGCGTCGCTGGAGCCAATCCGCCGCCGGCTACGCTCCGCCACGATTCGCCCCGCGCCGTCACCAAGATCCGCCGCCGCGCCCTCAACCTGCCCGCCGGGAATCGCAAGGGGGCACCAAGACTGCACCATTTGCCGTCGCCGCGTGCTGATCCAATCTCCTCCAGTAAGTTCCTTGTATCCATTAATCCAACTCCGCAATTTTTCGATTTACTCTAGATTAGATCTAGGTCAACCCGCGGGCCACTTCTCTTGTCGCGCCGGATTAGGTCGCTTAAATGCTTGCTAATTCCTCCAATAGCTTGATTGATGGTCACATACCACTCTCCTATCATCACTAATCATCAATTTCTCCGTAGAATCGTCCGCAACTTTTTCAATCTAGATCCATTTCGCCAAAATTTTCCAGGCCTGTCATTGACATCCGGAAAATCATCTTCTTCCGGATCTCTTGCTTGTAGTAGATACATGGGAAATCACCCGTCTTCCTCAAACACTTTTCAATACGTAAGTACCCAATAGTTTCTATGCTGATACTTGATACCCGGATAACTTGTAATCTTTTGCACCGTCCAGCGATACCCGGATACTTCTTATTTTTCATGTCATCGATACTGCTTGCACATACTCGGGTAATTCATGATTCCCGAATCTCATTTCCTGTACCTCTTTGTCTTGTGCTTCATAGGTTGATCCCATGGCTCCCAAGAAACAAGGGATGCAGCCAACCAAGGCCAAGACCACCCAGTCCATATCCGCCAACTGGGCACGATCCATGGTGACAAAGGCCAAGCTAGAAGAGCTGGCCGAGTTGGGGGTTCTCCCCCCTCAGAAGGATATCCACTGGAGGCTGCCGGGCGACGAGACCCGGCCCACTCCCGCCGACAATGAGGTAATATGCTTTGTAGAGCACGTGACTCGGGGATTCCATCCTCCGGGTCACCCTTTCTTTAGAGAAGTTCTGAGCCATTATGGCCTCCGGGTATTCGACATAGGGCCTAACTCTATGTTGAATATAACCCATTTCATCGTTCTGTCCGAGTCATACTTGTGCACTCCGCCAAGTTTGGCTCTCTTTATTGAGCTTTTCCAGTGCAAGCCGTGCCGCGAAAGCGGTGACGGAGCACTTCTTGCTTGCGGCGGAGTCTCCATCCAACGTCGCAAAAATTCTCCCATGCCACCTCTCACACTCAATTCCCACGTCAAACACTGGCAACTCTCATACTTTTACTGCCGAGACACCTCCCCACCCGGCGAAAAGAAGCTGCCGGGTTACTCGGAGGGCCTCCTCGATATCTCCGAGACCTTCAACGCTTTTGCCCCTGACTCAGACAGGGAGGCAATCAAACCTTTGTTGGATAGAATTGCTATTCTTTCGGCCCAAGGTCTCATTGGGCTTAACCTGGTGAAAACTTGGGTTGATTTCCGGATCCAACCCAATTCCATCCGCAAAAAGTTAATGTGCGAGTACTCGGGGCACACCACGGACGCGCTCCGATACTCTACCCACAACTTTGCAGCTGGTGACACCAACAAGACTATCAAGGGCTTCTTGACAGAGAAGTTGGAGGTAATCCGGAATATAGCCGGGTTACAGCCCTTTACGCGCGAGAACCCGGCTCCTGAGGTAAAGATCCGGCTTCCATATTTTTACCTTCACACTTTCCACTTGATACAGCTGTTAACCCTCATTCTTATATTTCCATTTCAGGCCGATGATGTCTTTTGGAAGATTGAAACTCCCCCCAACTCTGAAAGCCCAGAGGAGAAAGAAGACGCCCTTAACTCGGATGAAGGTACATTCCGAGTTTCACTTAGTTTCTTTGAGCTCGTTGTTGCTCTTTCTTCATTTTCCGACTGTAAACCTTGGTAATTTTCAGAACAAGAGGACAAGGACGAAGAAGAAGGAACTGAAGGCAAGGTAGAATCCGCAAGCGACGAAGATGAAGCTGAGCCGACGATCAAGGCCGGAACGAAGAGAAAACCCCGAGGGGTCGTCTTCAAGGTTCCATACCGTTTCCTCACCTCTAAACCATATTCATTTGATAACATGCGCGAGCTAAACCTGGAGTTATCCCGCTGGTCGTACCTGAAGGAATCGCCCATGACCAAGCGCAGAAAGGCTCGGAATTTTCCGGGTGATGCCGCTCTTAATCCGGGTATTTCGTCGTCTCCGGCTCGACGCGCTGGTACTCACCTAATCCTTTCTTGAATATCAAAGTTTTTCCAGTTTACCCCTTAGTAGAGTAGCTCCACATCTTACTTGCTTTGGCATTTTCAGCTTCGTCTGGGTCTAGCAGTGAGCTCCCCTCGGATTACGTGGTGAATCCCGGGTAAGTTTCTTCTCCTGATGCTCTATCGCCTTTCCACAATCTTTCCCCAGTCGTATACTAACTGCTTATCTATACTGCTCATAGAGCTACAGTCACCATCAGCGAACAAGAAAACATGGAAACTGATGACCCGGGTAAGGAGAACCCGTTTGATGATATGACTACCGCAGCTGGCGGAGAAGAACAAGTGCCACTAATAAACCCGGCGGATCAAGAAGCCGAGTATCCAATAGCCTCGCACGCACCCGAGGAGGATGAAGCTGCAGCCTTGGGCACGGGAGGAGGAGCACCAGACTCCGATACTCGGACGACCCGGATACCTTCTCCCACCAAGACGAGATCTCCTTCTCCGAGTCTCCAAAATCCCGGATCTTCCAAATTGGGCAACGATACTTTCGATCAGATGATGAGCGCTCTCCTTGCTATGAAGGCCTCAGAGAGCAGTATGCTGGAGCGTCTGGCAGTGGAGCACGAGGTAATCGTTACTTGATATCTAATAACATCCATCTAGTCCCCAAGTTCCGAGTCTAATTTGTCAAAGTTACACTCGGTACTTCTTTCAATACTCGGCTGACTGCAATATCCGATTAGTTTTTAACTTTCCATATCTTTAGGCGCACGCATCTCGGTCCGGGGAGATTTTGGCCAAGACCAATCAACTCCTGGACACTGAGGTTAAGCTAAGAGAGGCGCTTGAAGCTGAGGTGGCAACCTTGAAAAAGGATGTCGCAAAATACAAAGAGAGATACACCACCGTCCAAGCTACGCTGAAGGAGCTATCAGCTCAAATTTCCGACACTTATCGTGTCCTTGTTGGTGAGATTTTGCTTCTTACCGGTTCGTGTCTTGGTTTTTTGTTTCTTGATACGTGACACCCGGAATACTTTGAAGTAATCTTTGTGTTGTGTCCTGCAGATTCCAATCTTGCTCCCTCGGAAGAAAATGATATCCAGAAGATAATGAACTTGAGGAATGTCCTCCGGAGGTTCTGTGCCGGCACTAAGTGGATCCAGGACGCCATTCAGTGGCCGACTGAATCGTATCCGGGTATGGAGACCCTAATCCATGCATGCTCCACCGTTCCTGCATGGATTGAGCTCTGGAAGCGTTCATCATGCCGGATTGGCATGACCCGGGCCTTTATGCTGGCTAAAGCTTACTTTCCCAAATTTGAGCCGGCAAAAGTGATAGCCGGGTTTCCGGAGTTCAAAGCGGATGGCACAAAGTTTGGGGCTAAGGACTACAAGGCCGTGCAAGCTGAGGTACGACATTCGGCGACTACTCTTGCCGACAGTATGGATTTGAATAAGTTTATGTCCCCATACGATGCTAAGGGCAAGGCTGTGATGGAAAACACACCCGTGCCATTCGATATCCTGGAAAAATGGAACGCTGGCTCGGCCAGGCGAAGGGAGAAAGTTGCGAAGAAGGGGGCCGATTTGGAATCAGCACCAACTACTTCTACGCCAACCGTTCGTCCACCTGTTCGTCCTGATGCTGAGATTCCGGATGATGATGCCGCGAATGCTTTTAATGAGCAAACTCATGATCAAGACCCGAAGGACAAGGTTGGAGGTGTGGACCTCACCCGGGAGGCCGAGTAGATTATTATCTGATGTCATCTTGATACTTTGTTTGCCGGATGCCTTTGTGAAAGCGGATATTCTTTTGATAGTGCGTATGTGCCATTTTGATATTACCATTGCATTATGTAAACGCATTGCGAAACTTGTAACGGCTTCAAAGCCCTTTGTGGCCTTTGGATGGACTTGATGCACGTCTGCCTTTAAGCTCGTTTATTCCCGACTTACTTTATGGTTCCGTATGTGAGACTCGGTTTCCGGGTCTCGTGGGTTTGACATGTGGACTTTTCTCTAAGTCCCCAAGTCCCCAAGACCCGGATGTTTGGGTTTCTTGGGCCTAGTGACTAAGCAACTTTGTTTCTTTTTTGCGAAATCCCCAGTCCCCAAAGCCCGAAATTCCGGGTCTGGGAAACGCGGTCATCCAGAGAGAACAAGTTGTCTTGCGCTAAGCCCGAACCTAGAGCCGTTTCACATAGGTATTGAAGTTATGCTTAATAAACGTTGAGTTTCTGGCTATTAGCCCTGTACTCTGCATAACTTGTGGTTTAGATGGCCCTTTTGACTATCTTGTACTGTAAGCCGGCTTTCGCGTGGATATCATGTTGTTACATCTATACGAAAACAGGGTCAGGCAAGTCCCATTGGGTTTCATGGCTGATTGTAATCGTAAGCGAGCAAATCATGCCACTTTTGTGCGAGTCACATCGAGCTTAAGTAAGAAAAGTCAAGAAAGTTTGGCTCCTTTGTCCGGTTATAAGATTGCAGCCGTACTCGTTTGCGAGTAATCGGCCCTTATAACTCATAGGCATCAAGGCCGGGTCTTTGAGTTTGTAACTGTTCTATTCAAGCAATCAGCCCTCAAGACCTAGATATATGCAACATTCTTAAGGAAACTGATGTACTGATAACAATAGACGGTACTCACCTGTAAGCAAAGCAAAGATCATAAAGGAATAAGACTTGATAACGCATGTGAAGAAGATATATTGCTTAACCATCTCTTTATTGATATGAGAAAGCTTGGGGTCAGCGGGCCGCCTCATTAAAAACCCTCCACCCCCCTTAGGTGCCCTGGATAGGAAAAGAGTGCGTCTGAAACCTGCTGTCCGTTACATTGTTTAGTTCTTCTTGGGGATCTATCCGGAATCAACGTAATCGATACACATTCTCCACTTGTTGGTCTTTTTATTATGAGTGCCGGGTTCGCTAACCAATCCGGGTGAGGCGTTTCCGTGACGCGGGTGGTCGTAAGCGGTCGTGTGATTTCTTCTCCTATGGCAGATTGTTTGGAGGGATCATGCTCGATGAAAGCCACCATCTTGGTGTCTTGTGCTGCCTTGAACTTTGCCCTTTCATCTTCCGTACTCGGTCTTTTTGATGCTGTTCTGTCATCCGGGTCCGCTTGAGACCGGTAATGCTTGAGTTCCTCTTTTCTGCAAGCTTGCTCAGCCATTGCCGCGTCTCCTTCATCGCACTCAGTCGCTATAACCCGGCTTCCATGTATGGTGATGGTCTGCTTAGGACCCGGGATTTTTAGCTGTAGATACACATAACACGGCCTAGCCATGAATTTAGCATAAGTCGGCCTTCCGAACAGCGCGTGATAAGGACTGCGCAACTTGACCACCTCGAAAGTGAGCCACTCAACTCGATAGTTATCCTTTGATTCCCCGAAAGCTACTTCCAATGCGATTTTTCCCTCAGGGCACGCTGAATGACCCGGCACTATCCCATGAAAAATTGTTGAACTTTTCTGTAGTTGAGACTCCTTGAGACCCATGCGCAGAAAGGTCTCCCAATACAGGATGTTGATGCTACTTCCACCATCCATCAGGACCTTTTTCAGCTCATACCCATTGACCTGTGGTGCAACTACTAATGCTAAGACTCCCGGGTGTTCTATTCTTTCCGGGTGATCTCTTCTGTTCCATGTTACATCCTGCTCTGACCACCTCAGGTATCTCGGAACAGCCGAGGAAACCGAGTTTGCCGCTTGCTTCAGTATCTTTTTGTCCTTGTTAGAATTTCCTGTAGTATGCACGTGATATATACCCAACTGCTTGGGGTTAGCCTGGAAACCTCCGGCTCCCCCTTGGTTGTTACCCTGATTTCCTGCCGCCGGGTTACCGGCTGGGGGTGGGCCGTTGCCCGGGTTTCCACCTGGACCCGGTCCTCCTCCCCGACCTGCACCTCGCATGGCTCTATTCACTTCCTCGTTCTTCCATCTCTGTAGGTCGGCACACTGCTCCAAGGAGTGGTTAGCCGGCCTACCGTTCCTGCTGTGTTTCGGGCACGCCATTCTGAAGATGTCCCAATTGTTACACGGCCTTGGCGGCCCTTGATAGTTTCCTCCATTGTGATTTCCAGTATTGAAATTTCCTTCTGCCCTGGGTCTCGAAGACCCGGCTTCTGTGCTGGCGACAAACTCAGAGCCTCCCTCAAACGGGCGCTTGTTCTGGCTGTTTCCGTAATTACCCGGCGCTGATCCATTGCCGGCTCTTCCATTATTACTTGTGTTTGCTTTTGCTTTCTTGTCATAACTTCCTCTTCTGTGGTGTCCGTTGCGGCGTGTTTGTTGCATGCATCCATTAGTTCTCCCATCGTAACCTCTGAAGCATTCCGACTAGATTTCATGCGAGTTAACTTTTGCACTAAAGGTGTGTACTTGCACATTTTTGCCATGGCTTGTAACGCATCCTTGGGCTGAATATCTGTGGATGAATGAAGTATTTCCATAACCCGGCGCACCCAGCTGCGCGCCGACTCTCCCTTCTTCTGGACGCATCGTTCTAGGTCATCAATAGTGAATAACTTTCTGCACGTCCCATGAAAGTGCGTGATAAACGCAGTTTTCAACTCCTCCCATGACTTGATAGATCCCTCCGGTAGATTGGTGAACCATAACTTTGCTGCTCCTTCTGACATCATCAAGTACATGAACTTGGCTTGAAGATTCTCGGACGCATTGCAAATTGACATAGCCATCTCATAACTGCTCAACCATGTTTCCGGATCCATAGTCGGCTCATAGTTCACTACTTTACCCGGTTCTTTGAATTTTTCCGGGTAAGGTTCAGCCCTGATGCTATCCGACAGACACTTAGGCCCAGCAAGATTAGTCGGGGCCGGCCTTACTCGAGAAACGTGTGATCCTGCAGGGGGTGCGGCCGGACGCGGGACTGCTGGTGGCCCATGTACTGCAGACCCGGCTGCGGCTCTCCTAGCTCTGGAACTGTCCACGATAACTTGTGCTGCTGATGCTGCTGGTACTGCCTGAACGCGGGGAGGAGGCGGCATTTGCTGCTGCTCTTCCCTCCGCCGCGCTGAACTTGTCTGGATATTGCCAGTGTTGCCTCGTTGCTAACTGATATATGGCGTCCCATGCATTCCACTTCTGTGATCCGGGTAATTAACCTGCTGTGCCACCGCGATACGTAATAGATCTATCGCCCGCCAGGTCTCCTCCGCGTGGGGTGACTCTCTCACGGGGATTTGGTTTAACGCGAGTGTTGCTGCGTACACGTTATCAATGGGGTTGTTGTAGTGACCCGCTGGTATGCGAAATCGTGATGGTGGTGGTGGTGGTGGTGGTGGTACAGTATTGCCGGTAGTAACTCCAGTCTGTGGTGCGGGTAACCCGGCCTGCGTGTCTACTGGTTGTACTCCTCCGGTTGTTGGCTGAGGGGCGGTTCCTTGGTTTGCCGCTGGGATTGGCTGATCTTGAGGCGTGATGAATAGCGCAGCCGGGTTTATGACTCCTCCCAATGCTGGTAATCTGGTTGGGTGCCTTTGATGTATTCTAGTCGTTTCCTCTCGGAGCCGGGTTTCCAGTGCATCCAGCTCGCGTTGTCGTGTGGCCATCCCTTGTCTTTCTGCTTCTACTTGTCTTCGCTGTTGCTCCAACGCACGACGGGCTACATCCAGGTCCCTAACATGCTCCGCGGTGTTTTCTGAAGTGATAACGGTGGCAAGAACTGTGGGATCTAGGATCAGATTGTTGTCGAACAGGGCCGGGTGCTGTGGATTGGAAGGACCCGCTCCTGGTGTCCGGTTTGCTAGGAATCCAAACGTGTTCGCGTGTAGCTCGTTTTCCGCCGATTGACTGGTAACAGATGCCGACTCTCCGTCAACTCGGGCCAAAACCGGGTTCCCGTTAGCCGGACCTTGCTGCTGGGCCAATGCGTGTGCTGCTCCGACCGCGGCCGCGGTCACGTTCTCCTGGTTGAGATTGGTCGCGGGAGCCGTGTAAACCGCAACCCGGCGCACAATGCTTGGCGCGAATTCATATTGTTCCCCTTCACTGCTATTTTCCTCATACCGATTCTCTAGCAGATGCATGATAGACTCGGTATCATCTTCTTTCTCGACCCAGCCACGCGGAGTCCATGCCGGCTCCTCCGGCTGTTCCCTCTTCGTGGTGGGTTCTTCTGCTGGATCTGTCGTCCCAACTGATTCTTCTCCATCTGATTGAATGTAGGTGGCCTCTCCTGACACAGAATCAAATCCAAAGTCGTCAGGGATCGAACCGGAAGTATGTACCACACCGATGAAGACGTTGATCCGGCCGATTGTCACGATAGATCCGGTTTCGAGGTGATCCGACTCTGGCCCCCAGCCGGAATCGTCCACCATCTTCTCTCCTTCGCGGTCGGTGTAGATCTCGCCGATGACAAGATTCTCCATGTTCTTCCGAGCTTCTCCCGTGATGTAAACACCTTTGGACGCAGGCCCCACGGTGGGCGCCAACTGTCGTGGGATAATCACGCCAGACGTTACCGGGGGTAACTTATCTTGGGGCAAGACGACACAGGTGTTTGGGAGAGGGTTTAGCTCAGAGGAAAACATGATGATATGCAATTCGGCAGCCGGCAAGCAAGTCGCCGAGTCTCCGATCTCGATATATTAATCTGAACTCTCGTGTTACACTGGATACTCGATACCTAGCGATATTGCTCGAACTCTCTCTCTTGGGTGCCTAAACCTAACCTAGGGGTCGGCTTATAAAGCATCCGGATCCCTGGCCTGTTCTCCAAGGCGTACTCTGAGTCCTACCCGAACACTGCTTACAAAACCCTAAAGTTCCTTACCGGAACCCACAATCCGGGTTACCAGGCCTACGATCTTGGGCCTTCTAGAAGCTCCTTTATCCTTAGCAGGGTTTTTGTGCAGCGTCCTTTGGGCCAAGTTACTCCTTGGCGTTGGGCTACCGGGTTATCATCCCTCCATCACCTCCTCTGCCGCGGCAGAGTTTTTTTTTCGCTTTATTGTTTTCCTTTTTATTTTCTGTTTTGCGACCAATTCCACTTTACGATACCCCTGTCACCATACACTGATAAGGAGCCTTGTTGGCCCCTTCCCGGACCTCCCAGATCCCAGGAGAAGAGAGGAGCCCGGTGGCCCTTCCTCGGACCTCCCGGATCCCACGACAAGAGAGGAGCCTCGGCGGCCCCTCCCCGGACCTCCCGGATCCCACGAATGAATAAGTAATACATATATATAGAAAAATAAAGAACACTTATATCACAGAAGCTAAGTATATCGAGCATATTACATGACCGATGGAATTACAAAATAAATTTAGCCCGCAATTTTCTCCTGAATTGCTCGTATGCGGTCCCTTGGTAGAAGACCGTCCCAGAGCCGTTCGATCTAATAGAAAGAAGAGTGGTCAATATATTTTAATGAAACTAAGTAACTTAAATAGATGGTAATAAGAAAAATTGACGACTGACGTACATGAAGGTGGTTCCCGTCTGACGAATGAACTCGCAGACGTAGTATCCACACAAGGTGGTTCCTGTCTTTGTTCCAGTTGCTGTGTTTGTTCCAGCGTCATTCCTGTAGCCATTGGCGGAGGGTGAACAAAACATAAGTGGGGGCCAATTTTATAGAAAACATAAAAAATATATATAAAAAGTGGCCAACTCATATAATAGAAATAACGATAATTAGATGGAGATGTTGTGATGATATGTTTTCACGCAAAAACATGTCTATATCTATGGTTAACATAAAAAGATCGAGAGAAAGAAATCGAGTGGTGTATGTCGCTTCAATGTTAAGTACCAAAACCACCTACCATCCCATCTTTCTCTAACTATTGCTCAACTAATCGCTCTGTTAGTTAAGACGTGCATCGCCTGTGCAATATTACTAGTATCTAACTTGTTCTAAAACGTGCAAATTTATATCTACGTAAAAAATAGAAAATTTGTATCAGTTAATTAACTAAGTGAAGTGATGAACATCTAAATTAGCTAGCCTAGTCAAATTCATTAATTAACTAAGTGAATTGATGATATAGACAAGGAACAGGGACATGCAGTGACACAGCGGCCGACTGCCTCGTAATCCCCAACCGGCCTCCCCTTCCCCAACCGCCTGCCAAGTCCCCACGTCTTTAATTAATACCCCTAACCGCGGCCACGCCTGGTCAAAGGGGCCACTGGCCAGCGACCCAGTGGCCGCCTCGCCTTCCCCCATGTCCCCACGTCTTTTATTAATCCACCTAACCGCGGCCACGCGCGGTCAAAGGGCCCACTGGCCAGCGACCCAGTGGCCGCCTCGCCTTCCTCCCATCCCACACTTCCCAACCCGTGGCCACGAACGGTCAAAAAGGGCCCACCGGCCAGCGACCCAGTGGTCGCGTCGGCTTCAATCGTGCATTCAACGCCACCTGCAACCGCCGCCACGTTCTCACCGCCGGTTGGCACGCCATCCCCGTCCCGGTCCTTTTTAAAGGGACCCCGCCGCCCATACACCGGCACACCCACTCCCTCAATCCCAGCCCAAACCCTAACCCTAGCCATGTCGCCCCGCCGCTGGTTCAAGAAGGCCAAGAACGAGCACGAGTCCGGGTCCTCCAGGGGCGCCGGACAGAGAGGCCGCAGCGGCGGCGTTCCCACCCACCGCGGGAGGCATTTGGCTTCGGTCCGGGCGGCATGCGGATCGGGGCCAACCCGCGCCTCCCAGCACCACCTCCGGCCGCGCTCCACCCGCCGCCTCGCGCCGCGCCAGGCAAGCGCTTCCGCCGGTATGTCCGGAAGGAGGAGGCCACGTGGCACTGGCAGCATGCCCCGTCGGTCTTCTGGCCGGACGTCCACCTCCCAGACGGCTGGCACCTCAACCCGCAGCGGATCGCGGTACCGCCGGTCCCGACCAACGAAGGCTCTCGCGAGGAGATAGCTCGCCGACGCGCGCTCCTGCCGGCCCACCTCCTCAGGGACCCCGCCTATGCGCTGAACTCGCCGAACTGGGACGTCTGGTTCCAGCAGGAGAACGACCAGCGCCGCCGCTCCTACTTCGCTACGCCCCCGAATCCGGAGGCCAACGCCGACCCTAACCCAGCGCCGCCGCCGGGCAGCGAGCCGGAGCTGTGGTTCGACGAGGACATCATCGACGACGAGGAGGACGCCGAGATGCAGGCCGCCTACGAGGCCTCCCGCCGCTCTCTCGCCGAGGACGAGATCAAGCGCTGGGAGCAGGTCCTCGCTTGCGCGACCGCCTCCGTGGCTCCCGATGCCGACACGGCCGCGATGCCGTCCCCTCCACCGTCGGCGCCGTGGTGGCAGATGATGAACGCCGAGAGGGAGGCGTCGACGGACCAGCCCCCTCCACAGCCGCTGCCCCTGGCCTCGAATACGGCATGCGCTGGGCCTGGACCGGCGGCGAGTGGTCGCCGGAGGAGCTGCCGCCGCCGCCGGAGGGCGCGCCCCCGATGCCTCCGCAGCCGCCGCCGGAGGGCGCTCCCCAGCTGCCTACCCGCTTGTGGGTCCAGCCTCCCTACCACTGCATCTCCTCCGACGAGGAGGACTAGGCCGACGCCGGCGCGCCCCCGGCCAACTAGTTAACTAGGTTCACTACCCCGCAAGAAACGGCCGGCCGCCTGTGGCCGCGCCACCGCCCCCATGCATGAAAGGACAGCCAATAGGGCCGTCATCAAGAAACGGACGGCCGCCTGTGGCCGCGCCGCCGCCCAATGTAAGCACCGGCCTTAGGGACTTTTATGAATGCATTCGTTCCCGTCCCAAACTCGTCCCCAGCCAATCTATGGCCAATCTAATGCAATAAACGGCCAGAGCCGGCGCCGGCGGGATCTTTCTATCCATCCCCGCCAACGGCAGGGCTTCGCCTAGGCTAGTCCGGTCGGTCCCGGGTGGTTTCTCGGCCTGGAGAGAGGGTATGGATATTTATACTAATCGGCCTCTAGTCCCGGCCCATGCAACCAACCGGGACTAGAGGTACCCCCTTTGGTCCCGGATGGTGGCACGGCCCGACCAGACGTATTTCGAAATTTGGTGCTAGACTGCGCGCCCAAATGTTTTAGCGCCAAAATTTGAAAATTGTTTGAATATGCACATGAATAAGTTCTATATACTTTCGAATTTGACAAAAATTTCAACATGAAAAGTGCTTGAATTTGCATAACTAATTCAAATCCATTTTCTGTTTAACTAAATAATTATTCTAACTATTCAAACTATTAACTATTTTACTATTTGCATATAATTTGAATATAAATATCTTATATTGTTTTAAAATTAGTAACAATTACATTAGAAGCAACATAATTAACAGACTCCTTGTCTCACTGGCCGTAGAGTGTTTACGTACAAAACCACAAATCAGTTTCTAGAGTTTTTCGGTTTGCGTCTTCTTTTTCTTCTGTGTCACTTTGTTCGGATTTCGCCGCAACCATGGACTGAATGATGTATCAAACCTTAAAGGGGGGATGTAGAACACAACAATCGGTATCACCATCCTACATCTCTGCCGTGGCTACTGAGTGCATATATGCATACCAAATGCATGGCAGGACGTATGCTCTGTTTTCAAGCGGGGGGTCGGGGATAAAGGGGAAATATGTGCCGGCCGTGGCGCTCCTTCCGGATGCGCGGCTACACACAGGGCTGGTTACAGCGGCCCTGTGTGCAGTGCACATCTCAATGGAAGAGACGGAGGAGAGAGAAATAAAAAAGTTGGTGTGTGTGCCGCTGGTAGGGATAATAATGAAGTCAGGCTGGTCATAGTTGTCAATCACTCAATGCTTGCCAGCTTTTGACCAGTCAATACAAATTATTGGTCAAACAAAACTATGACCATGTATTCCATGTTTATTATTACACATCTCCAACAACATCCCTATCTAGTCTTCTGAATTTTCTTCGTGTCCCTTGCTTATGATCGCTTCTGCCGTAACCATGGAGCATCTTCATTATTTAACAGGATGGTGGGGCCAGGTTTCACTGTGAAGGGTGAAATTTCAACAAACTTATTATAATCTTCTGACATGTCTGTCGTGTCCTCGATTCCCATGATGTTTCTTTTCCCTGAAAGAACTATGTGACGCTTCGGCTCATCGTATGATGTATTTGTTTCCTTATTTTTTTTTCTTTTTTTCGGTCTGGAGGACATGTCCTTCACATAGAAGACCTGAGCCACATCATTGGCTAGGACGAATGGTTCGTCATTGTAACCAATATTGTTGAGATCCACTGTTGTCATTCCATAAAGCGGGTCTACCTTTATCCCTTCTCCATTCAGGTTGACCCATTTGCACTTCAACAAAGGGACCTTAAAAGATGGTCCATAGTCAAGTTCCCATATCTCCTCTATGTAACCATAGTATGTGTCATTTTTTCCATTCTTGTTTGTTGTATCAAAGCGGACACCACTGTTTTGGTTGGTGCTCTTCTTATCTTGGGAGATCGTGTAAAATGTATTCCCATTTATCTCGTACCCTTGAAAACTCCCAATAGTCGAAGATGGTGACCCGGCCAACATGTACAGCTGATCTTCAACAGTGGTGTCATTTATAAGATGTGTTTGCAACCAACTTCCGAAAGTCTCCATGTGTTTGCGTTTAATCCATGAGTCATCCTTCCCCGGGTTTGTGGAGCGTACAATATTCTTGTGTTCCTCGAGATATGGAGCCACGAACATAGAATTTTGTAGAACTGTGTAGTGTGCTTTGGTGAAAGAATGTCCGTCCCTGGGTATCATTGTTTTCTTTCCCAGCGTTTCTTTTCCCCTCAGTCTCCCCTCATGCCGCGATTCAGGAACACCAATCGTCTTAAGGTCAGGAATAAAGTCAACACAGAACCCAACGACCTCCTATGTTCCATAGCCCTTCGAGATGCTTCCTTCTGGCCTAGCACGGTTATGAACATATTTCTTCAAGACTCGCATGAACCTCTCAAAGGGGAACATATTGTGTAGAAATACCGGACCGAGAATATGAATCTCTTCACATAGGTGAACCAGGAGATGAGTCATAATGTTGAAGAAGGATGATGGGAACACCAACTCAAAACTAACAAGACATTGGACCACATCCCTCTGTAATCTTGCCAGAATTTCTGGATCGATTACCTTCTGAGATATTGCGTTGAGGAATGCACATAGCTTCACAATGGGCACTCGAACATTTTCCGGTAGAAGCCCCCTCAATGCAATCGGAAGCAACTGCGTCATAATCACGTGGCAGTCATGAGACTTCAGGTTTTGGAATTTTTTCTCTGCCATGTTTATTATCCCCTTTATATTCAAAGAGAAGCCAGATGGAACCTTGATACTGTAAAGGACTTAAAAAAATATTTCCTTCTCTGCTTTAGTAAAAGCGTAGCTGCTTAAGTAATGTCGCCCTGTATCCGTGTGCTTGTTGCTTTGGTCTTTCATACGTTGCTGGTCCTCCCGTGCTTCTGCCGTATCTTTTGACTTCCCATACACGCCCAGGAAGCATAGCAGGTTGACGCAGAGATTCTTTGTCACGTGCATCACGTCGATTGAAGACCGGATCTCTAAAACTTTCCAATAGGGTAGCTCCCAAAATATAGATTTCTTCTTCCACATGGGTGCGCGCTTATCAGGGCCGTTCGGAACTGGTTGGCTGCCATCACCCTTCCCAAAGATTACTTTTAGGTCCTTGACCATATCGAATAAATGATTACCACTATGGAGGTCAGGCTTCTTCCGGTTATCTGCCTCACCTCTGAAATGCTTCCCTCCTTTCTTTCTTACGGGATGCTTGATCGGAAGAAATCTACGATTCCCCAGGTATACAACATTTTTACATTTATCCAAATAAACACTGTCAGTCTTATCTAAACAGTGTGTGCATGCATTGTATCCCTTGTTTGTATGTCCGGAAATGTTACTAAGAGCAGGCCAATCATTGATGGTTACGAAAAGCAACGCCCGTAGGTCAAATGACTTTTGTTCATTCTCATCCCACACACGTACACCTGGTTTGCCCCACAATTGTAAGAGTTCTTCCACTAATGGCCTTAGATACACATCAATGTCGTTGCCAGGTTGCCTCGGGCCTTGGATGAGAACTGGCATCATAATGAACTTACGCTTCATGCACAATCAAGGAGGAAGGTTGTACATACATAGAGTTACGGGCCAGGTGCTATGACTAGAGCTCTGCTCCCCAAAAGGATTAAAGCCATCTGTACTTAGACCAAACCATCAGTTTCTCGCCTCTCCTGTAAAGTCCGGGAAGTCTCTCTCGATCTTTCTCCACTGCGATCCATCGGCAGGGTGTCTCAACTTTCCATCTTTCTTACGGTCTTCTTTGTGCCATCGCAACAACCTAGCATGCTCTTTATTTCTAAACAGACGTTTCAACCGTGGTATTATAGGAGCATACCACATCACCTTAGCTGGAACCCTCTTACGGGGGGCTCGCCGTCAACATCACCAGGGTCATCTGCTCTGATCTTATACCGCAGTGTAGTGCATACCAGACATTCATCCAAATTCTCGTACTTCTCACCGCGGTAGAGGATGCAGTCATTAATGCATGCATGTATCTTCTGCACATCTAATCCTAGAGGGCAGAGAGCTTTTTTTTCTTCGTACGTACTCTCAGGCAATTCGTTATCCTTTGGAAGCTTTGGCTTCATTAGTTGAAGTAAACTCTCAAATGCCTTGTCAGTGACACCGTTCCGGGCCTTCCATTTCAGCAACTTCAGTGTGGTACCGAGCTTTGTGCTACCATCTTCGCAATTTGGGTACAACAACTTTTTGTGATCCTGTAACATGTTGTCCAGCTTCAACCTCTCCAATTCACTTTCACAGTCTTCCCTTGCATCAACAATAACTCGGCCAAGATCATCATCGGGCTCTTCTGATGCCTGTTCTTGATCACCTCCTTCTTCTGCATTGTCTTCCATTGCAGTATCACCGTATTCAGGGAACAAAGGATCTTCTTCTTCTTCATTGTCTTCCATCACAACCCCTCTTTCTCCATGCTTGGTCCAGCAATTATAGGTGGGCATGAAACCTCTCCGAAGTAGGTGGCCGTGAAGGATTCTCGAGGAAGAGTGCTCCCTGACGTTCCGACAATCAACACATGGGCAAAACATGAAGCCATTATCTTTGTTCGCCTGAGCTACAGCGAGAAATGCATTCAGGCCTGCCATATACTCGGAAGTGCGTCGGTCACCGTACATCCATCGCTGCCGTGCATCCATCTGCATCGTATAATTAAGTTTATCAAAATACATTACAATAACATATTCAATAGAGAAATGACCACAGTACATCGACAAATATTACCTTTTTATGTATCAATTATAGATGAAAAAGGTAAGTTTGTTAACCTCGGTTGAAGATACCATTTTCAGTAAGCTTATGTGTGGCTCGGGAATTTCGTCGAACACCTCGTGTGCATAGTAAATAACAAACACTAACACCCACCTCTCTCACACCTCCAAGCAAAAAAAAAAGATGGAAGTGGGCTGTGGGGCAGTATATATAAGGGAAGGGGGGCATTGGTCCCGGTTTGTGGAATGAACCGGGACCAATGCCCATGCGCGTGCCACGTGGCCTGTGGCTAGGCATTGGTCCCGGTTCATGCCACAAACCGGGACCAATTCCTCCCCACGAACCGGGACCAATGCCCCTAGGCGATTTTTGTTGCCTCGGGCGCACAAACCGGGACCAATGCATAGCATTTGTCCTGGATTTTGTTGCAACCGGGACAGGTGCCCCCTGGCCCCCTGGACGAAAGGGGTTGTTTCCACTAGTGGTTGAAGCACGAAATGAAATATTTGCTTATCGACGAACCGTGGAATCAGAAGAAGCTAACACGGAGGAGTGTCCACGTCAAGCAAGGCCAGCGTTGCAGACAAAACAACGATAAGAAGGGGATGAGGTGTATCTTACACGGCTACATTTATTTAAGGTAATTATTTCAGATGTGGAGCCAATAAAGTACACAGAAGATTGCTTTGAAAGCACAGAAGAAAATGTAATATTTGAAGGCGTCGACAAAAAGGATTGTTGCTGTCAAAGTTTAGATGAATCGACAACAGTAACGTCGATGTCAAGGATGCCTCAAGGAACGACGAAAGCAATATCGATGATGAAGGCTGAAGCGGTAAAAGCAACACCGAGGGTAACACCTACGCGAAGCAACTGGCGTATTTGGGACCCAGGACGAAGTGAAAGGCACGTCGGGTTTAGGGGGTGAATATTGGAAATAATCACGACAGTCCGACGCCGGCGGGGCGTTGTGTGCCGTAAGGTGTCCTATTACGAGTAGGGTACGAGCATGTATCAGAGTAGAAGTTAGCTGTCGAGTCTAGTCATAGTAGTTCTAGTCGGTAGGGTTGAGTCCTAGTATATATACGCATTGTAACCTTGCTTGTAAGACCACCGTGAGGCATATAGAAGCATAAAGAAAAGTGCAAGACTCGATAGGAGCCTCTGGCTAAATTGTTTTCTGTGTGCGTGCGTACCTGAGTAGTACTGGCTGATAGCAATCCATCAGCTTGCTTGTAGGTACACATTGTGGCGGATTGAGATTTGGTACGTGCGCATCTCGCCGGAATTCGTTGGTCATCGTCGCCGGAAAGTACTCGGCGGCAGGGGCTGTTCCAACACTCTATCGGCCTAGAGCCTGGCCGGCCGGCAGTAGGAGCTTCATGCCTCGAGAGACGACGATCTCTGGTGGTTTAATTATTAAAAGTTTGAATTATGAAGATGGTTATTGTAAATTGATAATACTCCCTCCGATCCTAATTAAGTGTCGGAGGTTGTACTACATATTTGTACTTTGTTAGGCCATTTTCTCCGTCACTTTCTCCGGACCGGAGGGAGCATTAAATTTAGACTCACCCGCGACAACTAATTCAAAACTGAAGGGCTAGTTCGATCAGGCAGTACAAGCCTCGACGCAGCGTTCGATGCCAACTCCGGGACAGGTGGTACCGGGGCTATCCTCCGTGATCACCATGGGGTTTTTATCTCCGCAGGGCGCTGGGACCTAATGCACGTGGAAGATGCCACAATGGCCGAAGCCATTGCCTTAAGGGACGGTCTACTTCTTGCTGGCGATGTTGGATGCAACAGATTAATTGTTGAGTCTGATTGCATCGAAGTGATCAAAACTATGCAGGATGGCGGCAACTCTTTTGGGCCGGCCGCAGCGATTTTTGAGGAGGCTACTTTTCTTTGTAGGGGTTCACTCGAGTGTCCTTCTCTCATTGTCCGAGGAAGGCAAACGAGGCAGCGGATACCCTAGCTAAGCTTAGTGTTGTGTCTCATGCGGTTTGGCATAGCGATCCTCCTGATTCTATTAGATCGACTATTGCTAATGATGCAACTATTCTCTAACGAACTGGCAGCAAGTTTCTTTCGCACTCTTTTCCTTACCAGGGTACCTGAGGGGACTGGAAGGTTTTTAATGAGGCGGCTTGCTTGCTTTATTTATTAATAGATGTTTAAAATTCAAAAAAAAAAACTCTCGCAGAGAACATGAAAAAACCCAGACCAGGCCACCGGCACATCCTCCTCTATGCGCGCTCCGTTGATTTGTTCAACACGAACCGAATGCAGCCCGGCCTAGTAAACTCGTGGTGTACATGATCGCGGTGCCGTGTCGTGCGTGTCAGCGCTTGTTACGAGATGATATGGGCGTAGAGAAGCTGGTTCCACACGTCGGGCACGCCGGGGAGGCACCAGTGGATGCAGTCGGCGTAGCTGGCCGGGTCGCGCCGCTGCGCTTCCGTGAGCGGGTCCCACTGCCGGCGGTGCACTGACGGGTGCGCGTCCCTGCGCCGCTCCGAGAGGCCCGTCACGTTCACCACCCGCACTGGCACGCCGCGCGCGCCCAGCCGCTGGACTTGCTCCTCCACCGCGCGCGCGAACGCCGGGTTCAGGCCATGATCCCCGTTTCCTTTGTCCGCCGCGGCGAACGGCTCCGTCTCGTTGTAGCACCCTTGTTTGCCGCCGTCGGAGCGAAGGTGGGTGGGCGACATGGACATGAAGAATAGGCGGGTTCGTGCACGGTCGACGTGGAACTCTAGCCAGTTCGCCCACGTCGTCAGCGCGAGCTCGAACGCACGCAGGCCGTCGACCGCCTTGGACACGCCGTACGCCGCGTCGAACGGCCCCCACCTGCAACGCATGACTAAGTCAGTACAACGGCTCAATGATCAGGGTACGTCGGCGTCAGTATACTTACCGGACTTTGATGGAAGGGTGGCGCCACCAGAGGTAGGAGTTGAAGATGAGGACGTCGGCGTCAGTCCAGTGGCGGGCGTGCTTGACGATGGACGCGGCGCGCACGGTGCGGTCGGCGACGCGGTGGTGCACTGGGTTGTCGGAGTTGGACTCCACCAGCAGCGGCGACCAGGAGAAGTCCACCGACGCGTTGTACTCCTGAAACAACCTCGATTCATTTCAGCGTTTCATGTTAAAACATGGCTCTCTGATCATCCCTGCTCTGCTTCTGATACTATCTGGTTCCGGTTCTCATACGTGGATATGGAAGGAGATGAGGGGTCCGGTGGAGTTGAGGGTCTTGTGGAGGCTCGGCGTGGCGGTGTCGATGAGGCACACCATGGACATCCACTGGTTCCGGTTCAGGGAGTCCCCCACGAATGCAAGCCGCTTGTCGCGCAGCTTCTCCAGCAGCGTCGCCGCCTCGAACCTGCTCGACGGATTTATTGTAACACTTCATCATCCTTAAACTTACTGCGTTGTTAGGTTTTATGATTCTAGCAGTTGAACAACCGACACACCATGTGCAGCTTATTGTACTGTGTACATACAACTAGTACTCGAGACAAACCTCGAACGTACGTACCTCGGAAGGTCGCAGCCATGCGGCTGCCAACGCCAGTGTTGGTACCGAAGGTCCGTCCTCCCGTACTTCCCGCACGCCAGGTTCTCCGACATGAACCGGCACGCGCTCTCCTCGTACAGAGGGTACGCCGCCGGGTCGTACACCCACCTTCCGGAGTACATGTCGCACTCTTCCACATCCTGGCCTCCGCCGGCGGCGGCAGACGGAGGCACGGTCGGCGGCTCGGCAGCAGCGCCGCTACTCCTCCTCGTCGTGGCCAAGACGGCCGCTGTGGGAGGCACGGTAGACGGCCGCTCGGCGCCAGAGCCGCACGTCGTGACAGACAAGACGGTGACGACGAACATCACGAGCGCCAGTAGCAGGAACGAGCTGAAGCATCGGCTCTGGAGGCTGACGCTGACAGTGACTACGCCCCAGCCGGCCGTCGGTGATTTCACCTGCTGCAGGCACGCCTCCTCGTGGTCGCCAGTGCCGGCGGTGGTCTGGCACTTGCGCCGCGGGGTGCTCCCGGCTACCTTGACAGCCATCTCAGTCCGGCCTATCTCGTTCGCCAGCATGCATACATACAGGAAGGAAGAAGAATCAAATAGGCAGCCTTGCGTGCACCGCGACAGGCGAAGGTGTTGGGTCAGGGCAATATGCTGCAGCAGGTGCAATCGCTTGTTGTAAAAGGATCTCTTTTAGGTCAGAGTTGTTGCCACTGATTGACCACGTATTTTAAGCTTTTGGTGCACCAAAACTTAAGGCTACTAGCCACCTCAACCTCTAGGAGATCGACTAGCAAATCATCCCGTGTTCGAAGCCATTAGTACACATACACACGCACACCACATGAGGTTTAGTCGTAGGCCCCCTCTTTGCCGTACGAAGCCATTAGTACACATACACACGCACACCACATGAGGTTTAGTCGTTGGCCCCCTCTTTGCCGTAGGAATTTCACACGGTTTTTATACGATTAAAACCTTTATGATTGACACAGAGAGTGGCGAGGAGGAATCAAAGATGGCGTCTCCCGACACTGTAGCGACCCAGAGTCCTGTTCATGGCGGAACCACCTCGGTTTCCGTCCATGGCAGGTCACATCCTTCCGACATCCCCCGCCACGCTGCACTACCGGTAACCTCCTCCATTCATAGACTTGCCGTATTCACCCCTCCACTCACACTATCCGCAACACCCTCATTTTTCTAGTGGTCATATTTCGGTAAAGCATGCTTTTGGATGCTTCTAACCCGTCCTTCAATCAATTATTTGTCTCAAAATCCGATGCGATGGTTGCCTCGGACTCATCGAGACAATCGAAATGGACTATTCATTTGCCAAAATCAGAGTCCATGTGCATCTTCAACGGCTTTTCAACTCAGTGGCTAGGATTAAAAGTGTATTTCGAAAATATTTTCACTTAAATAAATAAAACCCTGGCCACATCTCTAGCATATGCATTTTCCCTATCACGTAAGGCAGCTCTCATTCTTACTACCAAAGAAACCCCTCTTTGCCCCTCTTTCGATTTTCTTCCTCACCCGAGAGCTCCATCTCGTTCCATGGCGTCTTCACTAGAGCTCACCTTCCTCTCCTCTTCTCCCTTGATCCCTCCTAGGAGCCCACGTCCTAACTATTCCCCTGGTGTAGCCATTGGACCAGTTCTTGAGGAAGAAGAAGAGGAGACAAAAGAAGACCAGGGGAAGAACAAGAGGAGAAGGAAGAAGAGAAGATCCCCACCTCGACAAGGGTGGGTTCTCTGCCCTCCATGATCCTTTCAGTTGCTACACATGGAAAATCCTAGGTTCCTCTATGACTGGGGAGTAGCAAATTCAGTTGGGGAATTGGGGCAAAACTTGTCTATATTCCCGTTTCTGGACTTTTAGAAATCACTAATTTCGGGTGCCCAGATGGCAAAATAAGGAGGGCATCCCGAATAATGTTTTGTAGCTAATTTCCCACGATAATTTTGAGTGGTCTAACACTTAAATCGGATTTGTGGAGATCCAGTTATAGCTGTTTCTTTGCAGCTGTCCGAAATTTCAGAAACAATGAAAAAAGTAATGTTTCCACGTGGGTTTTAGGAGCTTTTGTGATCCATCTAAATTCATGAATCGTTTTCCCCTAGCTTGTTTGTGATTCCTAGTTCCTAAAACAAAAGGATGTACTCAATTTTCCTTAGAACTCTTATTGCTAAGCACTCCTAAAGATTAGTATTTGCTCAGTATGACTTCCATAACTCCAGATTTTGACTTCCAATGTTGGGATTTATTTGAAGAAAGTATCCTTGTGAATCCATAGCAATATGATTTGCCTAGTCCCGAGCTTCCTAGATCGATTTATGAATTCTTCCATAAAGGGGCAACAAAGGGGTCACTACTAGGAAAACAGCTATAGGAGGAATCTGAAAAAAGATACCCGTGACGCACCAAATGCTCGGTGCGTCACGGCTATGTACCCGTGGCGCACCAAACGGTGAAGGGCCTCGGTGCGTCACGCCTAAGGGCATACCCGTGACGCACCAAACAAACGGTGCGTCACGGCTATAGGTGGGTGTTTTTTCTATACCATAGCCGTGGGCAAAGATAGCCGTGACGCACCATATGTTTGGTGCGTCACGGGTATTGCAATAGCCGTGACACACCAAACATATGGTGCGTCACGGCTATGCTATCCACCGAAATTTTCCCTCCATCCCCCCCCCCTCCCCGGGACCGCCTTTCTAGTTTTGTCACGGAAGAGTTCCATGTCTAAAAATCATCAAAAAATAAATTCTTTATATATGCACGGAGAGTTTAAGGTATACTTTTTTAACAAATTTAGAAATACGTATTTCGACTTTCTGAGCAAAAGTTCGTTAAAAAAAGTAAAATGGGCATAACTTTTGCATACGATGTCGGAATTTAAAGTTCAATATACCAACGGAAACTAGAGAAAAAAGGAATCCAACCTCACTCGCCTTCAGCCTGTGAGCCTTTTTCAGACTCTCCAAATTCCGAAAGGAAAAAAAGTTATGGCCTTTGAAGATTTTTGACTAGAAAATAAAAAAATAAAAAAAGATAGGCGTGACGCACCACATGTATGGTGCGTCACGGCTAAGTAAGATAGGCGTGACGCACACATGTATGGTGCGTCACGGCTAAGTCTGGGCAGAAATTTTGGAATTTCGAACCCGGGAGAGGCCACCCACCTATATATACTCCCCTTCCTCCTCCTTCCTCCACTCTTCTCCATTCCCTTCTCATTTCTTCTTTCTCCTTCCTCCACTCTCCATTCTCTCTTCTCCCTTCCTCCTCCTACCACCACCACCACCACCACCACCACCACCTCACATCTACTCCGGCGACCACCACCTCACATCCACTCCGGCGACCTCTACTCCGGCGACCACCTCCTCTCCGGTGACGTCCTCTCCGGCGACCACCTCCTATCCGGCGGCCTCCTCCTCTCCGGTGTCCTCCTCCACTACCACGACCACCTTCTCTCCGGTGGCCACCTCCACTCCGGCGACCACCTTCTCTCCGGCGGCTATCTCCACTCCGGTGGCCTCTCTGTTTTCGTTTTCAAAATTTCAAAATTTTGGGCGGCCAGATCTGGATCTGTCCCGCTTTTTTTTTAAAAAAATTCGAAATCAATAGCCGTGACGCACCATCCATGAGGTGCGCCACGGGTAACTAAAGATAGCCGTGACGCACCAAACAAGCGGTGCGCCACGGGTAAACGAGATAGCCGTGACGCACCAAAAATAGGTGCGTCACGGCTATTTTAATAGGCGCGGCATGATAGCCGTGACGCACCATGGTGCGTCACGGGTATGATATTTGGTGCGTCACGCATTAGCGTTTTCCTAGTAGTGGGTTGCTCTCCCGGGAAGCGATTAGTACCCTTTTATGTGCTTACTTTACATGTCATGTTTTTGTGCAATGTTGGAGACATTTGCATGTGTTCCTATATCAGGTTGCAGCACCATTCTATCGTAGATAGCTTCGCACCACCTGCCTCACAATGATTGAGGAGAGTACACCGGGCAACAAACGACTAAACTGATCCCTTTATATTACGTTCGCCTTATTTCCTCAAATTCATGAAATATTGGGCATTTCATTCTCTAGTGTATGTTTCAATATACCATACTACTAGTATGCTATAGGGATTGAATTTCATGGTTCTTGATAAAAAATCTATTATGAGGGAATCCAAGGAGTGATCCTCGCTTTGCGAGTTTATGGACCTTTCGTTACAACCTCATATGGACCTCTCATCTCGTGAGAGATATAAAGGGGTTCGGATGATACGTCGTCCCCCTAGATTTGCCGGTACTGGCTTGAATAGAAATTCTTGGTTTCATTGAATGCATGTTTTCTCATGCATACACATGCCATTCCAAGCAAGGGAGCTTCAAGTTATTGGTTCACATGATCAAGCATGACTCATAATCATTTCATTACTTTTCAAATATATGATATACTTATGTTGTGTACTTGTTGATTCTTTCGACTCACCCCGTGCGAGTTTTGGTTTCAGGTACTTCACTGTGACCTTTTTAAGTTGACGGAAGGGCGTAGATCCCATGAATGTCCACTCAGGAACTTTCACCACTCTTTCTACACTTGCTCAATCGTGATAACTCACTACTTTAGTTCTCCATTCGTGATAGGTAGGTGATATGTGCATTTTAGGTGTGATTTTACTTAATATTTTATTAATAAGTAGATAGGAAATTTGGTATTTTATAGTGCCAAAGTGCACCATTTATGCAGATTATTGAAATCCCAAAGAGATATTTCATACATGGCATAAGGAAGCATATCTGGACATAATATGAGGAGATCATCAATTAAGGCCATTCCAAAGAAGCACAAAATCGTAGAAGTCAAAGGAGAGCAACAAATTACTTAACGGGCAACGGTTTGGTCAATTATGACCGTAACGGTCACCGTACCAGCTATGTTCTGTGAGAAAACAAGGCATTACCCACATAATGGGTCGCGGTACGGTCACCTCGACCATAGCACTGACTGTACCAGATGGAACAATTCGGCACGGAGGGAGAAACAGAAAACTCCGACCGTACCAGTTTAATTCGGTAACAGATAACAACCGCGGTACGGTGAGTACCGACCATACCACTCACCGTAACGGGTTGCATTTAGTCCTGTTTCGACTACCATATTAAGGGGAAGCTCCCAGACTCGAAGAGAGAGGCATACTAGACACACACCGGATGCAAAACCACAAAAATCCACCAAACCCTAGCCTCCGGAAGGTGTCCGGAGGGGGAATTCGTAGAAGGGAATCCATCTACGCCAACTTCATCAACACCTCCGCATTGATCTCCATCTCCATCAACACCATATACATCTACGTGATATCATCTCTATCCCATCTCATCGTAATTCTAGAACATCTAGTTATGTATTTGCACGTGTATTCATCCATACGTTCATCTCCCATTTTCAATACAATCGTTATGATGTCTATTGCCTTCAAGTGTGAGTGGTTCCATCAGTTCTTGCAGAGATGAGAAAACCCTAGTACTATTATGAACTGAAATAAACATGCAATGTTTTCTATTGACTGATTTGTAATAACAATCCCCATGATATTGTATGAAGCCGAGCACACCAATATTGTGCCATAGAGCCATGATGGAGATTTTGGGTTGGTTTGAGGACGACTGACGAGTGAGTATGATAGGACAGAAAGTCGCTCCTTCTTTCGCGTCAATCTCCAAAGTGGGATCAACGGAGAACTCACCGTACCAATACCACCTCCACGGGGAGACCCTTAATCACTAGTGTCAGTAGGCGTATCGCTTATCATCTAGGCTACGTGGTGGTTGTGAGTAGTGTGTTAACCGAGGCATCAAGGCACATTAATATACGGAGCTCCTCCCTCGCAAATTATTTGAATGAAAACATTACGCATGCTTAATCAATTCGGAAGTATGCTAGTGGTAGAACTGCCCTTTTCAAGAACGCCATTATCCCTATTGCATTTCAATCGTTCAACCATCCGTTAGTCTGTTCTATTTATTTTTCTATTTAGTTTATTTAATGTTTGATTTAAAATCCCTTTATACTACTTTATTTCAGTCATTTTTCTGTTTGTTTTAGCCTTTAGATAATTGGCGACAATTTCCATAGCTCCAACATGGTTCAATACTCTTATTTCGAAACTAGCTACAACAACTATGTATACTTGCAGGCATCACTAGGACCTACTTGATGTACCGTGGATAGCGTGTTATGTGTGGGTTGTTCTAAAGTGGTAACTGATGATCCACAAGTATAGAGGGTGTATCGTAGTACTTTCGATAAATAAGAGTCTCGAACCCAACGAGGAGCAGAAGATGTTGACAAGTAGGTTGGATAGAGAGTTCACTGTAAACACTAGCAAATGTTTTTTTGGGGGTTTTTGATATAGCAGATAAATAAAGTGCGAGTAAATAAAGTGCAGTAAGTAATATTGCAGCGAGTGGCCCAATCTTTTTAAGAGCAAAGGACAAGCCGGTTTTTCTTACTTATGACTACCAAAAATTTCAAGGACACATGAGAATTTTGTCAAGTTCTTTTGCTTTATTACGGTTGATTAATATCCATTGATTCGTGAAGTGTCGTGTGGGTGAACCTATACTAATGCACCGCCCAACTAGGACTAATACATACTTGTGATTATACCCCTTGTAAGCATCCGCAAATACAAGAAAGTAATTAAGATGAATCTAACCACAACCTTAAAACTCCGGGATTCTACGCTCACTCGTGCATTGGTTTCCTAACAGGGGTCCCCCCTCTTCTTCTGAACTTCTGAAATAGGGTATCTCGACGGTGCCTTTTTTCATCAGATTTCTGGTCCGGGTGTTTATTCTCCAAAAATTATGAAACATGAAAAATAAGATAAAATAACATAAGTGATGCATCATAACATTAAATGTATCGATGAATAATAGAAAATAACAATATAAAACAGTGATGCAAAATGGATGTATCAACTCCTCCCAAGCTTAGACCTCGCTTGTCCCCAAGCGAAACTGAACTCAGTTAACACGACCACAGCTTTATGGAGTGAGGTGTCGATAAACAAAATACGGACAAGATGCATCACATCTAACAAAGAACAAATAGTTTTAGACAACAAATTCCTCTCATAGAATCAAACTTGAAACAAGTAGAGGAACAATAAAATTGCAAAAAGTAAATCAAAATTGGTAAAGGCAAACTTCGTTCTTGGTCAGAGAACAATTAACAGTGTACTTATCTTTCGATCAGAGTCTTTATACCAGAGCTTATATTACAGAGTTTATCATGCTCAATAATAACGGTTGATGACCCACAAGTATAGGGGGTGTATCGTAGTACTTTTGATAAATAAAAGTGTCGAACCCAACGAGGAGCAGAAGGTGTTGACAAGCAGTTTCGATGAAGGAATAACTGTAAATACTGAAAGCTAGATTTTTAGGGGTTTTTGATATTGCTGATAAATAAAGTGCGAGTAAATAAAATACAGTAATAATAATTGCAGCAAGTGGCCCAATCCTTTCTTTAGCAAAGGACAAGCCGGTGAGTTAACTTATGATTAACAAACGTTCTCGAGGACACACGAGAGGTTTCTGTCAAGTGCTTTTGTTTCATGCCACTGAATAATCTTTAGTGTTTTGATAGGTGTTGTGTGGGTAAACCTATGCTAATGTACCATCCCATCCAAGACTAATACAGACTTGTGATTATACCCCTTGCAATCATCCGCAACTATAAGAAAGTAATTAATAAATAAATCTAACCACAACTTTAAACTCTGGGATCCTACGCTCCCTCGTGTAATGGTTTCCTAACGGGGGTTTAGCTTTCTGTCACTCCGGCAACCCCACAATTAGTAGCCAAATACACGATGCATTCCCCTAGGACCATAAATGGTGAAGTATCATGTACTCGGCGTTCACATGACACCACTAGAAGAATAACACCGCAACTTAAATATCAAACCATTAAATATTACTCAACACTACTTCACAACTAACAATTTGACTTCTCCCATGTCCTCAAGAACAACACGAACTACTCACAAGACATCATATGGATCATAATCATAGGTGATATAATGGATGATAACAATCTGGTCATAAAGTGCTAACACCGATAAATCTCACAAGCATCAACTACTAACAAGTAATCCACACCGGGAGAGAGATCTAATGTAAAACAACGATAGAGGCCCCTAATTGTTACAGCGGGATGACGGTGGATGATGAGGGTGATGGTGGTGGTAGCGATGATGATGATGATGATGACGATCTTGATGATGCCCGGCGTGATGAGGGTGACGATGGCGGTGATTTCCCCTCTCCTGAGAGGAATTTCCCCGGCAGATTTCTCCCTGCCAGAGAGCTTTTCTCTCTCGGGTGTTTTCCTCCCCGTGGCGGCGGCAGAATAATTCTTCGACGATGGTATGAGGCCTAGGGTTCCCTGGGGGGCAAGTACGCGAAAGATATCCCCTAGAGATGGGCCAGGGTGGCCACACCACCTGGTGGCGCGGCCAGGGGGCGCCACCTCATGGTGTGTGCCCCTGGTGCCCCCCTCTAGCTCCCCTTCTGGCTAGACTTCTCCTCTGAACTTCTAAGACACCCACGGTGTCCCCCTTCTTCTTCTGATCTTCTGAAATATGGTATCTCGACGGTGCTTTTTCCATCAGATTTCTGGTCCCGGTGTTTTTTCTCCACAAATTATGAAACATGCAAAATAAGATAAAATAACATAAGGGATGCATCATAACATGAAATATATCGATGAATAACAGAAAATTATGATATAAAATAGTGATGCAAAATGGACGTATCAACGATCTCTTGGCATGCATTGGTAACTTTCAAAGTGGTATTCAAACAGATAAAATCATTTGTAGAAACAAGGAGGAATAAAGAACATGATTGAATAAATCAACATATAGCTGGATGAATCACAACAACTCAAATGCTTGCCTAAGACAGAAAGAAGTAGGTTTACCGACTCAACATAAATGTAAAATATAGGCCCTTCACAGAGGGAAGCATGGTTCACTCATGTGCTAGAGCTTTTATTTTGTGAAACAGAGGTATAAAATGGTTGACACTCCTCCCATCCTTTTTTACACAAACCATGGCTAACCTAATCCTCGGGCAACAATCACAAACCATGCAGGAGTGTCTAATTTTGAGAGGTGTATGTTTATGTCAACGAATGGAAAACAGATAATACAGCATGTCACAAGCCAAGTAGACTTCACAAGAATGGCTCCCATAGAAGGACGCATATGGTATAGAAGGTCATCCCTCTTTCTCTTTTGTTTACACAATTATACTTTGACTGATAAATCGGGGGCAAAAATAGTGAAGAGAATTTGTATTATTATTTGGGGCTGGGAACCCCGCTGCCAGCTCTTCTAGAATTTGGATAAGTGTATGAAGCCACTAGTCTAGGGTGTGAAATCCAATAAACAAGTGAGATAAAGATTCTCTATTTGCATCCTCATGAGCTAAAACAGGAGCACAAAACAGGTGTAATTTTGAAGGTTTAAAGGTAGCACACAAGCAATTTACTTGGAGTGGCGGTGAAATACCATATATAGGTAGGTGTGGTGGACACAAATGGCAAGGTTTTGGGTTCAAGGTTTGGATGCACGAGAAAGATTCCCTCTCAGTACAGGTTTTTGGCTAGCAAGGTCGGGTAGCAAGGATAAGAATTGAAGTAAAACAAACAAAAACATATATGATAAAGCCAATCATGCAATCTTTCTTGAAAGTATAAACAAACTTATTTGAGAATACTAAGCTTATGAGCTAACAAGAAAGAAAGATCATGGTATAATATATCTACATGCAACTCCCTCTTTTCTACTTAAGTCTCAACGTATTGTTGCTACTGACCAATGCTAAGTTTTCCAAAACCAACTAGATTATCTTGAAGCTCCAAAATTGATACCAATACTAATAAAAAGATCAATCACATAACAAAAATTACAAACTAAAATAAAGTAGAACAAGTAGATGATGAAACTTCTCATTAATATTTCATTACGACAACTCAAACCAAGGGATACAACACTTCCATACTACAAACCATCCTATATGATATTTTCTCTACTCACGATATTACTCTACTAAAAGGTAAAAAGGGTGAAAGATAAAGGTGATACCGCGGCACACCCCCAAGCTTGGAACAAACCAAGGGGATGCCAATACCAATGACGAATCAATTCTTTGGTGGTGGTGGTGAATCCTTCTCGATGAGCTTATCAATTGATTTCTTCAGATCTTCAATTGCGAACATAAGCATACACATCATCTCCATATTATGTTCAATACGGTTTGCATGCTTGTTGAGAGCTTCCTTCATCTGCAAGGTTAGAACGATCCATATCCCAGCAAGAAGGCAACTTTATGGAAATGTTTCTTTATGCCTTAAAGTGGTTTCCTTTAAGCTAAGCAGTGACGTGGGGCCTTCCCTCCGGTGCTCATCCTTGTTGTATGCTTGTAAGGTTTTGCAACCACTCCAAAGCTTGCAATGGTAGCGCGTGGACGCACTCGTGGGTTTTCTTCTACATCTCCTTCAGCTCCACTCTCGACCTCCTCCTCCGGTTTCCGGTGTTGGATATCATCTTCCTTCGGTACCTTCACCTTGTTGCTGTTGGCGGAGACCATGGTTCTTCTGAAAATGAAAATAGATCCAGGCAAAAACAGCTCGAAACAGAAAAATGACGAGAAAACGATATACGTACCTCGGGGGGTTTTATAGCAAAAATATGCGTAACGAAAGGAAAGTCCAGGTCGAAAACGAGTCGGAGAGGGGCTCCGGGGCGCCCACCACATAGGGTGGCGCGGCCAAGGGTGGGCTCGCGCCCCCAGGTGGTGTGGTGCCTCCGGGCACCATCTCCAACTCCTCTTCGGCTCGGTATTTTTCATATTTTCCAAAAATCAATAAATTATAACTTGGAAGGTAATCCACGAACTTTTTCTTAACAGAACTGTTACCTATTCCAAAACACACTCTGCGGATTCTGGAATCTTCCTTCCAATGAACTTCTCCGGAGTCATTACTTAAATAACATAAACATCTTCATCATAGGAATCCCCACAAATATAATGTTTGAGTCTTTGCCCATTTACCACTTGTGTAGTATTATCTTTGAGGGAAGCGATTTTGATTGCACCCGAATGATACCCTTCTTCAATAATATAAGATCCTTCCCATCAGGAGAGTAATTTTCCTGCAAAAAATCTGAGACGAGACCGATACAATATAACTTTCTCACCAACATGAAACTCTCTTTTAAGGATTCTTTTATCATGCCATTGTTTAACTTTCTCTTTGAAGAGCTTGGCATTTTCATAAGATTCACATATCCATTCATCTAAATGATTCAAATCAAGCATTCTTTTCTTACCAGCAAGTTCAAAATATTTATTTAACTTTTTCACTTCATAATAAGCTTTGTGTTCTAATTCTAAAGGCAAGTGACAACCTTGTCCATAAACCATTTTATAGGGAGACATACCCATAGGATTTTTATAAGAAGTTCTATAAGTCCATAAAGCATCATTCAACTTATCTGACCAATTCTTCCAGATTTATTAATAGTCTTTTGCATGATAGATTTAATTTCTCTATTTGATAATTCTACTTTCCCACTGGTTTGAGGATGATAAGGTGAGGCAATTCTATGATTAACATCATATTTAGCAAGGGTTTTTCTAAAATCACCATGAATAAAATGAGAACCTCCATCAGTCATAAGATATCTAGGCACACCAAACCTAGGAAAAATAACATCTTTAAGCATTTTTAAAGAGGTCTCATCATCACCACTTTTAGTAGGTATAGCTTCTACCCACTTAGTAACATAATCAACAGCAACAAGAATGTGAGTGTAACCATTCGAAGTAGGAAAAGGACCCATAAAGTCAAATCCCCAACAATCAAAAGGTTCAATAACAAGAGAATAAGTCATAGGCATTTCATTACGTCTAGAAATATTTCCTACTCTTTGACATTCATCACAAGATAAAATAAATTTGCGTGCATCTTTAAAGAGAGTAGGCCAATAGAAACCTGATTGTAGAACCTTTTGTGCGGTTCCATCTCCAGTGTGATGTCCTCCATAAGCACTACTATAGCACTTCTTCAATATTTCACGTGGTTCATGATCTGGAACACATCTTCTCATAATACCTTCTACTCCTTCTTTATATAAATGTGGGTCATCCGAAAAATAATGTCTCAAATCATAGAAGAATTTTCTTCTTTGTTGAGCTGTAAATGTTGGAGGAAAATACTTTGAAACAATAAAGTTAGCATAATCAGCATACCATGGACTATCCTGGGGTTTTACATTTATTGCAGCCAACTGTTCATTTGGAAAACTATCATTAACGGGAATAGGGTCAAAAGTAATGTTTTCCAATCTAGACAAGTTATCAGCAACAGGATTTTCAGCACCCTTCCTATCCACAATATGCAAATCAAACTCTTGCAAAAGCAACACCCATCTAATATGCCTAGTCTTAGCATCTTTCTTTTCCATAAGGTATGTAATAGCAGCATGATCAGTATTAATTGTAACCTTTGAATCAACAATATAAGGCCTAAACTTATCATATGCAAAAACTACAGCCAAGAACTCTTTTTCAGTAGTAGCATAATTCTTATGAGCAGCATCAAGATTCTTACTAGCATAATGAATAACATTCAACTTATTATCTACGCGCTGTCCAAGAGCAGCACCTATAGCAAAATCACTAACATCACACATAATTTCAAAAGGTAAATTCCAATCAGGTGGTTGAACAATAGGAGCAGTAGTTAAAGCCTTCTTTAAAGTTTCAAAAGCTTCCTTACAATCATCATAAAAAACAAACGGTACATCTTTTTGAAGAAGATTATTAAGAGACTTTGATATTTTAGAGAAATCTTTAATAAACCTCCTATAAAAACCAGCATGACCAAGAACACTACGAATACCTTTAACATTCCTAGGACAGGGCATTTTATCTATGGCTTCCACTTTAGCTCTGTCAAATTCAATACGTCTTTCAGAAGTTTTATGTCCAAGAACAATTCTTTCATTAACATAAAGTGGCATTTCTCCCAATTAAGAACAAGATTAGTTTCCTCATATCTCTGCAAAACTTTATCAAGGTTGTGCAAACAATTATCAAAAGAAGTTCCATAGACGGAGACATCGTCCATGAATACTTCCACAATCTCTTCACAAAAACCATGAAAAATAGCAGACATGAATTTTTGAAAAGTATCAGGAGCATTACACAAACCAAAAGGCATACGTCTATAAGAATAAGTACCGTAAGGACAAGTAAAAGTTTTTTCTCTTGATCTTGCTTCCTAACAGCAATTTGAGAAAACCCAGAATAACCATCAAGAAAGCAAAAATGAGTTTTCTTAGACAACCTCTCTAACATTTGATCAATAAAGGTTAAAGGCTAATGATCTTTCTTAGGAACTTTATTAACCTTTGTAAAATCAATACACATTCTATAACCAACTACTTCTCTTTGTGGAATGAGCTCATTGTTTTCATTAGGCACAATAGTCATTCCTCCCTTCTTAGGAACACAATGCAAAGGGCTCACCCATCTACTATCAGCAATAGGAAAAATAATAACATCATCAAGGAGTTTTAATACCTCATTTCTTACCACTTCCTTCATCTAGGAATTAAACGGCGTTGATGGTCAACTACTGGCTTTGCATTAGGTTCAATATTAATAGCATGTTGACATATAGTAGGAGAAATCCCTTTCAAATCATCAAGAGTATATCCAATAGCTCCATGGTGTTTCTTCAGAATTCCCAATGATCTTTCCTCTTCTTCAACTGAAAGTTTAGCACTAATAATAACAGGATATATTTTCTTCTCATCAATATAAGCATATTTAAGTTCATCGGGCAGAGGTTTTAAATCAAAAACAGGATCTTGCTTGGGTGGTAATGTGGTACCCAAGTCTTCCACAGGTAAATCATGTTTCAGTATCACCGGTTGACGAAGAAGAAGTTCGTCAATCTCATTTCTCTCTTCCATGAAGACCTCAATCTCATGGTCCTCCATATATTGCTGCAAAGTATTGTTAGGAGCAAGAGCAATAGAAGCAAGTTGTTCAACTTTAAAATTCTCATCACGCAATTTAGATTCATAAGGTGCTCTAGCAAATTATGATAAATTGAACTCATAAGATTTTCCATCAAATTTAGTCAAAATGTTATCTCTTTTACATTCTATAATAGCACCACAAGTTTTCAATAAAGGTCTACCAAAAATAACAGGACATGTCTTACTAGCAGCCTTACCAAGTACTAGAAAATCAGTGGGATATTTATTCTTACCACATAAAATTTCCACATCTCTAACAATACCAATCGGAAAGACAGTTTCTCTATTAGCAATCTGAATAACCACATCAATATCTTCAAGCTCACAAGCACCAATTCATGCATAATTTCTCTATAAAGCTCATAAGGTATAGCACTAGAACTAGCACAAATATCACCCAAACCATAATAGCAATGAGCACCAATCTTAACAGAAAGCACATGATACTAGTTTTCTTAGGTCTATGAGGATGGGAAACAGTATTAGAAGCATCCTCACAGAAGACAACGTGTTCATCCTCTACATTTCCACAAACAAGATCTTTTACTATTGCTACAGCAGGTTCAACAGTTATCCGTTCATTGGGTTCAATAGATTTCTTATTACTCTTATTAACCACACTAGCCACCATAGAGTGTTCTTTCACCTTAGTAGGGAAAGTCATTTTTTTAACATAAGGCTCAGGAACAGCGGGATTAACAACATGCACTTCTATATTACTAGCAGGAACAATTTCTTTATAAGGTGCATGGTATTTGTGATAATATTTTTTAGGAATATCAAGATAGGAGGCAAAATCTTTGAGACAGTTTGCAAAAATTTGAGAATCAAGACCACAAACAGCACTCACATCATAGAAATCATTGGTTCCCATAAAATATTTAATGCATTCATAATCATAATTTATGCCCGACTTTCTACCTTTGTCATTCTCCCATCCTTCAGTGTTCTCTTGAATACGGTCAAGAAGATCCCATTTAGCTTCTTCCTTCATACATGTGAATGATCCAGAACAAGAAGAATACAATAAATCCTTATCATGAAGATAAAGCATTGCATAAAAATTATTGATAACAATATTACGTGGGAGTTCATGAATAGGACATTTGAGCATTAATAACTTCATTCTCCCCCATGCTTGGGCAATACTCTCTCCATCATGAGGCCAGAAATTATAGATTTGATTCCGATCTTTATGAATCTCAACAGGAGGATAGAATTTAGAATAAAAGAGAGGAATAATTTCCTCCCATCCAATAGATTCGCCATTCTTCAGTAATTTGAACCATTCAGCGGATCTTCCTTTCAGCGATAAAGAAAATTATTTCCTTTTAACTTGATCCATTGTAATACATGCACACCTGAATAACTCGCATAATTCATGTATAAAGAGCAAATGATCACCGGGATGGACAGTTCCATCACCGTAATAGCAGTTATCCATAACACGTCCAACAATTTTCATAGGTATTTTATAAGGATCTAATTCATCAGATGACGGGTTACCTACTAACCTACTAGCAACGGTAGAAGTACCCCTAAAAATAGAACCAAAAGTATTCTCCATAATGAAATAAAACAGCAGACAGAAATAAAACAGCACTCACAGTAAAAGTTTCTCTTACAAATTCCACTTACCAATAGCACTTCACTCCCCGACAATGGCGCTAGAAAATAGTCTTGATGACCCACATGTAGAGGGGGTGTATCATAGTACTTTCGATAAATAAGTGTGTCGAAACCAACGAGGAGAAGAAGGTGTTGACAAGCAGGTTGGATAGAGAGTTCATTGTAAACACTAGCAAATGCGCTTTTGGAGGTTTTTGATATAGAAGATAAATAAAGTGAGAGTAAATAAAGTGCAGTAAATAATATTGCAGCGAGTGGCCCAATCCTTTTAAGAGCAAAAGACAAGCCGGTTGTGTTACTTATGACTACCAAACATTCTCGAGGACACATGGGAATTTCATCGCTTTCGCTTCATTGCGGTTGATTAATATCCATTGGTTTGTGAAGTGTCGTGTGGGCGAACCTATGATAATGCACCGCCCAACTAGGAATAATACATACTTGTGATTATACCTCTCGTAAGCATCCTCAAATACAAGAAAGTAACTAAGATGAATCTAACCACAACCTTAAAACTCCAGGATTCTACGCTCCCCCGAGCATTGGTTTCCTAACGAGGGTTTAGGTTTCTGTCACTCTGGAAAACCCACAATTTGTAGAGAAATACACAATGCATCCTCCTAGGCCCATAAAGGTGAAGTATCATGTAGTCGACGTTCACATGACACCACTAGAAGAATAACACCACAACTTAAATATCGAACCACGAGATATTACTTCACTACTAACATCATGACTTCTCCCATGTCCTCAAGAACTAAACAAACTACTCACAATACATCATATGGATTATAATCATAGGTGATATAATGGATAATAACAATCTGGTCATAAAGTGCTAACACCGATAAATCTCACAAGCATCAACTACTAACAAGTAATCCACACCTGGAGAGAGATCTAATGTAAAACAACGATAGAGGCCCCTAATTGTTACAGCGGGATGATGGTGGATGATGAGGGTGATGGTGCTAGTGGTGATGATGATGACGATGACAATCTTGATGATGCCCAGAGCGATGACGGTGACAATGGCGATGATTTCCCCTCTCCAGAGAGGAATTTCCCCGATAGATTTCTTCCTGCCGGAGAGCTTTTCTCTCTCTGGTGTTTTCCGCCCCAAGGCGGTGGCGGAATAATTCTTCGATGATAGTGTGGGGCTTAGGGTTCCCTGGGGGTCAAGTACGCGAAAGGGGTCGACCAGATGTGGGCCAGGGTGGCCACACAACCTAGGGGCGCGGCCAGGGGGCGCCACCTCCTGGCTGGCTCCCTCATCTATACTCCAAAGACATCTCCGGTGTCCCTCCCTCTTCTTCTAAACTTCTGAAATAGGGTATCTCGACGGTGCTTTTTCCATCAGATTTCTGGTCCCGGTGTTTGTTCTCCAAAAATTATGAAACATGCAAAATAAGATAAAATAACATAAGTGATGCATCATAACATGAAATATATCGATGACTAACAGAAAATAACAATAGAAAACAGTGATGCAAAATGGACGTATCACTAACATTCCTTAAAAGGAGGGGTGTTATACTTAGAGCTGTCACCCATGAGACAGAGATCTTGGTTTCTGTGCATTTCAGTGCTGGCGGGGGGGGGGGGGAGAGGGGTAGATGCTTCATAGTTAGACCCGCGCGGCGATGCAGGTCATGGGAAGAGATAAGCTAAAGAAACGGAGAAGTAAGTCCCCTTGGTAGAGTTGTTGGGGAGATAACAGTGGCCTTCCCTAGTTTGGAGGGCACCGATGCACGCTCACTAAGAAAAGCAACAATCGAGTTTATCCAGGCAAGAAGGATGGTTCTTCTTCATCATCGGATCCTTCGGTCCAATCGACATTAGCGAGGGAATTGTGAGTGTTTTGGAAGGAACTGCTGGAGGGGATTCCACCAAGAAACCCATAGAGAGAGAGAGAGAGAGAGAGAGAGAGAGAGAGAGAGAGCTAGAGAGAGAGACAGAGAGATCAGAAGTGAAGTGCAGCACTCAATCGGAACCAATGGAAACACCTTCTCAGAAGCAAGCTCGTCTGCCGCCCCCAAATACACCCAATAAGTAGGGGAGACCTCCGAAGACGCGGATGCCGACATGCACATTGAAGGATGAGGAAACCACCATCTGGAGACCTAGCTTCTGCAATGACACTGTTGATGACGCACCGCATCGCGGTGAAGCAATTTGTGTAGATTCTAGAGGAGTGGCTCTAGATTGTGACAGGCAGAAGATTGAGACTAAATACGCAGTGCATTAAGACCAGGAAATGCATGATGATTGTGATGATACTTTCTTTGCGGTGCCATCTAAATCTGCTGATTCAGTTTGATCGATGATGGAGTTAGTAGAGGGAAATAGTGAAACTAAAGCAAACACATGTGGTGAGGCCGACTTGGACTCTATTGTGTTGACGCTGTAAACTAAATTTCATAGCAATGGAGTAGAGAAGGTGCCTAGAATAGGAAAAATGGAGGGGCCAACGAAACCGTAGGAGTGAGTAGAGATAGATAGATAGAATAGCATCTATTGTGGATAAGGAGGTGGAGATCATGTGTTGTACAAATGTTGCATATTCCTATGAGATGCCGAAAAGCTTGTACAAGATGCCCCCTATGTCAGCGGCCTCCCCCAGATCTAGGGTTAGCGACCCAACCTTGACAATGCCCGTAGAGGATCTGAGAGAGCTGAGATTCTTCGGAGTTGAAGATACATGTAGAGGTTACCAGCCCCATGGAGGACATAGGGGGAATTGGTGGTGGAAGTGGAAGAGGCAGGGGAGGGGAAGAGGGGGAACAAGAAATACAATAGAACCAACAATACTCTAAGTTCAATCAGGGCCAACCTGAATTCCCGTTCATCCGGCAACAATATGAATTCCCAATAGGTCCTTGGTTTTCGTTGATCCATACCCACCTTTCTGACCGCAACAGTTTCCCCTCAAGAAAGGGCAATGGTTTCTTGATATGCAGGACAATTTGCTGATGTTGCAAGAAATATGTATGCCATAAGAGGAACATGGGAAAAGCAAGAACCCGGTGCAAAAGGATGCTCCTAAGAAGAAGAATACCATTCAAACGAAGTGACACCTCCGGTCTCTGGATCCAATATTCATAAGAATTATTCCAAAACCATCTACATGGGGTGTGGGTGATGACCCACAAGTATAGGGGGTTACAACAGTCTTGGAGGGAAGTAAAACCCAAATTTATTGATTCGACACAAGGGGAGCCAAATAATATTTATTATCCTTAACAACTGAGTTGTCAATTCAGCTGCACCTAAAAGTGACTTGCTCGCAACAATTTTTCACTGGTAACAGTTTTGTAGCAACAGTAGAAATAAAATAAAAGCAGTAGTAAAATAGTAACAGTAGTAGAAATTGCGAAAAACAACAGTATGGGAAGTACTGTAGGCATAAAGGGAATGGATGGACGGGCGTTGCATGGATAACATAGGCCATGTAATAATCTAAACATGGGCATTGCAGTTAATAATATAAAGTATCAAACATTTAGGCAAACCATAGGTATGTGTTCCAATATAGTCATACATGCTCGCAATGAGAAATTTGCACGACATCTTTTGTCCTACCAGCCCGTGGCAGTGGGGCCTCTAGGGAAACTATTGGTAATTAAGGTGCTCCTTTTAATAAAGCACCAGAGCAAAGCATTAACACTATGTGAACACACGTGATCCTCACATCACAACCATCCCCTCCGGTTGTCCCAATTTCTGTCCCTTTGGTGCCTCGGGTTCTGGACAATGACATGTGTAAATAACTTGCAGATATGGTCAAGAAACATAATTATACTCATGAAACAATAATATGTTCAGATATGAGATCATGACACTCGGGCCCTAGTGACAAGAGTAAGCATAACAAGTTGCAACAATGGTAGAAAACACTAACAATGGATACGAGGCACTATGCTCTAACAATCTGCATTATTACATGATCAATCTCATCCAATCCCTTCCATCCCTCTTAGCCTACAGCGGTGTTTACTCACACATGGACGGGGGAATCATGGATGGTTGATGGAGAAGAGGTGGCGGTGTCGATGGCGATGATCCCCTTCGAATCTCCATCCTGGCAGGGCGCCAGAACAGGAAATTTTGATCCCCAAATCTAGTTTCGGGGTGGCAGTGGCGCTCTGTTGTGTTTCTGTGGAATATGACGAACCCCCTCGGTTTTTAGTTTACGAGGCATAAGTAGTCGAAAGGGGAGTCCGAGGGGGTGCAGGGGTGGCCCACACCACCTGGCGGCGCGGCCAAGGGGGGCTCCATGGGGTGATGTGGCCCCCTCCTGGATCCTCTGCTGGCCCCCTTCTAGCTCCTGGGGTCTTCTGGTGTTTTAGGCTCAATGGGATCTTTTCTAGGCAATTTCTCGAAAGTTGATTTTTTCTGCACGAAAACAAGACACCAAGGTAATTCTGCTGAAAACAGCGTTAGTCCGTGTTAGTGGTATCCAAAACTCACAAGTTTGAGGAAAACAATAAGAAAAGTGTTCGGAAAAGGAGATACGTTTTGGACGTATCAACCCCCTAAGCTAAGCTTATTGCTTGTCCTCAAGCAATTCAGCGACAACTGAGTGCGATAAAAGACTTTTACGGACACATTTGTTTCATATGATGTAAATATACTCACTATATGATCAAGTGCTAAGGAAATTCATAATAAGATGTATGAAAATAAAATTCACCTAGCAGTTATGCAAACCATGAAGAGATGCCAACAAACTAATAATAAACAACATGAAGTATATCAATCTGCAAGATTGCAATGCTCATAATAGGGTATGATAAAGAGTACTCGCTTGCCCTTAATAATGGAGCAAAACATAAATGCTAGGGCACCTCTGAAGTTCAAATGAAGACTAGAAATAAAGATATCAAAGATACAAGCATCAAAGTTATACTACAATGGACCGTGTTTTGGGACAAGCACATTACACTAAGAATGATAGCCATGCTCTCAAGAAGGTGCATAAAGCGAGAAGGTGAAGACTCAACATAAAAATAAAAGAAAGTCCCTTCGCAGAGGGAAGCAGGGATTAACTCATGTGCTAGAGCGTTCTATTTTATTAAACACACGTATTGAAAACATTTTTAAGAGAGGTGTATGCTTATGCCAACGAATGGTAAACAAACAATACAGTACGTCACAAGCCAAATAGACTTCACAAGAGCGGCTCCCATAGAAGGACGCATCTGGGTAGAAGGTCATCCCTCCTCCTCTTCTGTTTACACAATTATGCTTTGACTGATAAATCAGGGGCAAAAATAGTGTAGAGAATTTGTTGTATTACTTTGGGGCTGGGCACCCCGCTGCCGGCTCTTCTATAATTTGGATAAGCGGATGAAGCCACTAGTCCATGGTGTGAAATCCAATCAACAAGTGAGATAACGGGGGCACAAAACAAGAATAATTTTTCGAAGGTTTTAAAGGTAGCACATGAGAAATTTACTTGGAGTGGCGGTTAAATACCACATAAATAGGTAGGTATGGTGGAAACATTTGGCAAACTTTGGTTTTTGGGAGTTGGATGCACGAGTAGAGATTATACTCAGTACAGGTGAAGGCTAGCAGTAGACGGGGAGCGAGAATCAAGAGAGCAACAACTGTCATAATCATGCTTGCGACAAAACAAAATTAAGCGGGGCATAAAAATGATACAAATACTCTGAGGCAAAATAAATCATCAAGGCTTAATTGACTTTTTGTTTTCAGTCATAGCATGCGTGAGCATGTGCCAAGTCGATTCAAGCGAAACAATCATAGGGAGATACCACAATGTTATACACTTCTATGAATAAAACAATGCAAGCAAACATTCATACGACATGCTATCTTATATTAATAAGTTGGAACTGACACGTGAGTGCACAAACTACCAATCATCAATTAAATAACATACACCTTACACGAACGAACTAAGCATGTTCACACGATGAGTATATGTACAAAAATAAAACAAATAGAGTTCATACCAGCCTCTCACCACAACTTGGATTCTCGTAAATCATCATTACTGCTCTTCACTTGTGGATTGAATAATATAGAATGATAATCAAGCTCCAATGGAGACACAAAAGTCCTGTGAACTCTGCAACAAACTTTACAAAACCAAAGAAGAGCAACAAATATTTTTGGGTTTTCGATTTGAAACAAGAACAGAAAGAAGCAAGCAAACAAAGCAAAATATTTTTGGATTTTTGAAAACTAAACCAAAGCGAGAAAAGAAAACAAATCAACAAAAGAAACTAAAGAACCAAACAAACAAAGAGAAACAACAGAAATATTTTTGGTCTTTTTGTGTTCTGGAAAACAAGAACAAAATAATAAAACAAAGAGAAACGAAAGAAGCGAAAGAAAACGAACAAACGAAAGAAACGAAAACATGGATATACAAAGAACCGATCGAACATGATATATAAATGAGTGTGATATCGATATACCTCCCCAAGCTTAGGATTTTGGCCTAAGTGGAGATCATCCCCAAGGGGACATGAGGTGGTGCCCCCGTAGTATGCTGAGGAGGAACCCTCCTCCTGATATATGCTCGAGGACGGACCAGTGTACTACGTGTTGTGGTCCTCGGGGGGCGCGTCTCGCCTCTCTTGATGCCTGTAAAGCTTCGTCGTGCTCAGATACTCGTCTATCTCCTCTTTGGAGCGCGACGATGGTGACCTATCAACTTCGAACAAAACAGGCTGCTGCAAAATAACTTTCCGCTCATCTCCATCCATGAATAAAACTCTATATACTAAGCGATCAGCAGTAGAGTTAGCAGTGACAAAATGATGAGTCTTCATGGAAACAAGGTTGAGTCTATAGGGGGCAATCAATTCATCATCACGAGCAATAGAAAAATCTAGATCAGTTGCTATACGTGTAGCAATAATGCCCCCCAAAATGGGCCCCTTAGTAGCAAGGCGGCGTGCAACAAGTGCACCAAGGTTATATATACTTCTTGCTACGGTTAAACGCAGCATCAATGAAAGCAAGGCGGTAACTACAAATGTTGCTAGTGTTCTCCGTACCAAGGATACTAGTAGCAAGATAGTAAGTAAAATATCTAAGGGCAGGAAGTTGAATGTCCCTTATCTTCCCACGCCTGGGGTGAGAGACCATCATCGTTGGTGATTTCTCGGTAGAGAGACACAAGACTTGTGGGTTTATCCTGAATCCTGCACACTGTCTCGGAAGCGTTGATACCTACAATGGTACAAAAAGTCTCCAGGGGCAAAGAAAAAGAACTACTATATAACTTGAAGGCAACAAAGGGACCAAATTGTGTGTTATGAAATTTAAAACTCTCAACAAAAGTTTTTGTGAGAGCGGCATACTGAAGGATTGCATCCTCCATGTAGCTGGTTAAACCAACTCTTTCAAAAAAGTCATCTAACAGATCTGCACTTCTTAAAAATGTAACACAAGGAAACTAGAGGGATTAGCGATACCATCACTTCCCGTATCGTCGATACTAGGTGCAATAAGGTCTTCATTATATGATGGCCTCACTAAAGTGGATGAGCGTGAGGGCCTTGTCCTCCTAGGAGTATCACTCGTAAATATCTCTCCAAAATTATGACTACCCATCTCTGATAATTTTCAGCAATCATCACAAAAATTAATTTCAAGCAACTATAAGGTGGAAACTACCATAGGGACTTATAGGAGACTAAACATGCATCAAAACTATATTATTTCTACTCAAATCAAGCATGCAAACTCACATAAGCTATCACCTAAAGTACCAAAATACTCAAGAAATACTCCACTAAACAAAATTCTACTTGGATAATCGGAGGATTCACATACCGGAGAGCAAATGCACCAAATTTGAGCACAAATGATGGGCTGAGCAAAGAGATCAAAAAATCTCGAGGAAGAACAGCAAGAACTCGGGATCCACGAAATGTGTTGAGTTTGGGAGGTGAGAGAAAGAACTTTGGCAGGGAGAGAGTTAGTGGGGGCTAGGGGGACCCACACTATGTGCTGGCGCCACCGGGGGTAGGCCGCGCGACCCCATGATGTTTCTGACTGGTGGGTCCCCCTGGGGCCTCCCAAGTGGCTCTCTGCCTCATTTTTTACGTAAAAAATTATTATAATTTTTCTGGAATTTTTCGAGAAACTTTATTTTTGAGGTATTTCTAGAATTTTAATAATTAATAAAAACCAGAAAATCAAAAGTGAAAAGGTGGAAAACAAAACCTAAACCAGAACTACAGAGGTTCTATGACACTCCAATGAAAAAATATCCAAAGAAAACAAAGGTGGAAGTGGTGAAAACTAAATTATAGATGGTGAAAACATGCATAACCACAGTAATCAAGGTGAAAACATGAATATAGATGATGGAAAACATGATTGTGCTAAAGTAGCAATGTGATAACAGAAGTAAACATGGTGAAAACATAATGGGTAGGTGAAAACATTGCCCTCTTCATTAAAAATCATTTTGTTAACAAGGGTGATCAAGTCTTGTTACCAGAGCAATTTTCATATGAAGCAAAACTTTGCTAATCACTAAATAATTATGTTACCTCAACCTTGATAGACATAGTCCCAGTCATAATAATCTATACTCTTTTGGCGGTACTGGAATGGGACAATAAAATTCTCCAATCTTGATGGTCTCAATATTTTCAATTGAATTTAAACCATATCTTCTATCAATCTTCTTGAGAAAATAAACAGTATGCTCTTTATCATTAACATTAAAAGTTACTTTTCCTTGATTGCAATCAATAAAAGCCCCTGCAGTGTTAAGAAAAGGTATCCCAAGAATAATAGACATATTATCACCTTTAGGAATTTCCAACACAACAAAGTCAGTTAATATCAAACAATTAGTAGCAACTTGAACATGAATATTCTCACATATACCAACATGAATAGCAGTAGATTTATCATACATTTGCAAATATATATCAGTGTGTATAAATTTTTGAAGAGAGAGTCTCTTATAAAGAGAGAAAGGCATAACACTAACTCCAGCTCCCAAGTCACATAAAGCAGTTCTAACATAATTATTTTTAATAGAACAAGGGATAGTAGGAATACCAAGATCTCTAAGCTTCTTTGGAAACTTGCCATTGAAAGAATAATTAGCAAGCATAGTGGAAATTTCCTCATTAGGAATTTTCCTTTTGGTGGAGACAATATCTTTCATATATTTAGAATAAGGAGGCAGTTTAATAGCATCAGTCAAAGGGATTTGCAAAAACAGAGGTTTCATCCGCTCAGAAAACTTGTTATAATGTTTCTTATTAGGAAAAGGCATTGCTCTTTGTACCCAAGGCTCCCTTTCATTACCATGTTTATTAGAAATGAAACCCTCCTTAGTATACTTCGCAGTTTTAATTTGCCTTTCAGGTTCAGCTACAATTTCTTCTTTATCATAAGCAACACTTTTGTCGGATATATACCGATTAGGGCTATATCCGGCATTGTCCTAAAGAGCCGGATTACCAGGGTGGCCTAATTGGTAATGGATCAAAGTCCATTAGGCAGCCCAGTAAGCTGACGCGCAGAAGCCAGATTCTAGAAGAACCCAGACCACGGCCCACCTGGTGCGGCTTGGAGTAGAAGGCGGATTCTTGCCTTCCAAGTTAGAACTTACCATAGTCTTCTAGGTTTCCTTTCTGTAAGCCCTAAGCCGGCTATCTATATAAATACGGAAGGGAGAGAAGAAACATAACAGAGAAATAGCTAGAAGCCAACTCGCCGTGAAGTTGATCCTCGTCGAGTTAGCAACCTAAACTCACATTGTACTTTGTATACTTCAGGCTTCAGCCCTGATTTAGTGAGATTGCAGGAGTAGGAACGCCGCCTAGTTGCGACGTACCGAACCTGGGTAAACTTTGGTGTCCCTGGTTGTCATACTACCACGTTCCCCCCATGTCTTTACCCGTAGGTCTCATGGCACCCCCGTCTATGAACCCTACTACGATGTCTCGACAAGTGGCGCCCACCGTGGGGCCAGCGACGTCAGCCGTTATGTTTCGATCGGGGATACTCAGCGGAATCGGCAGTACTATAACTGTCGGAAGCTTGGAGTTCGACAACGACGTCGGGCGCTTCCTCGACAACGGATCGTTCATGCCAACAAGGAATAATCTGGTAAGTACCTGCGTTTTACCGATTGGATCTGCAAACATCTTTATCAGATTAACTGCAGAGGCAATGGGATTCTGTGGTGGAAGTAGACTTATCCCACCCTCCCTATACCAAGTTGAATAAAACTATGATGCCGTATTTTTCCCAGATCGCCAATATCCTGCTCAAATCGCTGCCTCTTCGGAGATGCCTGCAATGAGATCGCACTTTATTGGTATGGTGCAATCCGAGATCGCTGAAAACACGGACGAAAACAATCCCGTGGAAAAGTCAGAAGAAAACAATCCCCCAGTAGAGGTGGAAGATCCGACATCCGTCGATACGACGACAAACTCGGAAGCCGATTCTGTGCTAGCCGCCTTTGAGGCGAGATTGGAATCGAACCCGGATCCGACCAGCTCGATTCCAAAGACGAAGATGAAGACGATTTCGAAAGAATGGTCAAATCTTTCCAAGAGGGATTCCATGAAGTGCTTATGGCAAAACCGGCTGAAAAGACGGATGCCGAAAGTCAGGAAGATCCTCAAACACCTCCGGCAGATGAGGAAAGAGAGGACGGTGAAACCAATCCAATTTATCCTGATGTCAAGGAATTGACAGAAGAGGAACCTGGTAAAAAAGCTCTATCTTCCAAGAAAAGAAACAAGCCTGCCAAGAAACTCCAGTACAAACTCCGGAAGAAAAAACTGGTGGATCCCACCAACGAAAACCTGGAAGCAGGAGGAGGAAGCGGAGTCAAGTCCGCGGAGAAGAAAACGAAGGAAATCTCTGTTCCACCAATGTAAAACAGGACGAACAGGATTTACTTCAAACACCAGTGGGACCCCACGAACCCCCTGAAGTGCTGGAAGCCAGGAGACAAGCTCTTCAAAGGCAACAGCAACATCTATTCAGAACTCGGGAAAATCTCCTACAAACCTAGGCTGACATTAAGTTGAAGCAGGAAGAAATTGAGGAGTACGAGAGACAGAATAGATCTGGCATAAAACCTACAAGGTTACCCGAATCATAAGACCGGAAGTACTGCAGCCAAAGGATCGGGTCCAAAACCCTGCCTGGCAAAAGCAAGTAAATGGCATCAATGTGAGGGGTGAACCTATATACAAAACCGCAGCAGAAAACGCGGAAGCCGCATTCGCCATCCTCAATGATGATCTGTACTCTAGTGATAAAAAACTCCAAGGGGTATATGCCTTCTTAGGAAAAACATTGCAACAACAGCAGCGAGGGCAGGCAAGATCAGGGAAGTTGCATGACGACTCAGCCCTATGCAAAATAGCCACATGCGCCGCTGGAGCACCTGGACCTGGAGAACCTTGAGATTCTGGCAATTCAAAGGAGAAGAAAGGAGATCCGAGAAAGGACAAGAAAATTCCCGATAACAAGGACGCAGCGTCCAGACCAAGATCCCATCCACCGAAAGGTGGAATTAACCCCCGTGATCGGGAAGAAAAAAACCGGAAGGACGGAAAAGCGATGCCGCCTCCAAGAGGCCCTGCTGAAAAAGCTAGAAGACACGATATTCCTCACATGCGTGAGAGATCCCGTACTCCCCCTAGGAATAAGGAAAGGCCAAGGAGCAGAACTCCGCCTCACTCCAAAGGGCATGATAACGGACGAAACAGGGATAATCCCGGAAGAGCAACAATGGGCCAGAAATGAGCAGATCCCCTTCTGTCCATTCAGCCGGCAGATATTCCGCACACGCCGATAAGGCGGAAAGAGATGATTTATACTTTGGACCTAAGTGTTTCACTGACAGGATCCGAAGGATAACTCTATATTCTGGCTTCACCAAAGTTGGTCCAACATATCAAAAATATACCGGTAGTACAAACCCGGATACCTGGCTCTCAGACTATTATACCGTCGTCCAGATCAACAAAGGGACAGATTTAGAGGCAGTAAAATTCCTCCCCCTAATGTTGCTGGATGGAGCCAGAGATTGGATTAACGGGCTTTCGTCAAGAACCGTAGACAGCTGGGATGATATGGCTAATGTTTTTACTCATCATTTTTGGGGAACTTACAAACTCCCCAACAACATCAACCAGCTAAACCGCTGCACCCAGTTTGAAGATGAGCCATACGTGGATTTCATCTCAAGATGGACTGCAATGAAGAACAGTTGCTATGGAGTAAGTGACGTACAAGCAATGCATGCTTTCGTCAATGGCTTAAAACCCGGCCTCGTACCGTTCATGGTTGGTTCAAAGCAGCACAAAGATCTCGGATCTATTCTTACAACCGGAAATGAGCATGGAGCGGCCGAAGAAGACATCAGAGCGAGAGGTGGAAATATCGACGCTTTTGCTCAGGCCAAAAAGATGCCTCCCTCTGAGAAAAAAGCTACTCCAGAAACACAACCAAAGCCCACAGAAGTTAATCTAGCCTTTGGAAAGGATAATGGAAGTAAATGGAAAGGAAGAAACATAGAACCTATCTCCTACACAAAGGAAGAGTGGGAAAAGATTAAGTCGGAGAATTGTGTCCACCATTCGCAATTTGGGAAACCCACCCATACTAACGCACAATGCCGGCTTAATAAGCATATGAAAGGCAGTGCAGGATCCGGGAACAAGGGGAAGAACTCCAAGAGGAAATTCTCCAAGCAAAAGCCAGAAGCTGAAAAAGAAGATAGTGAATCGGACACTGACGAAAAAATCCAGGCGCAGCAGCGAAAAGGCAAACCAAAGTTCCCGAGAGTTGATGGATAATGCAATTTAACTTCCTCGCAACTCCCTCAGCAAAGGTGGCAAAGAGGGCACTTCGAGAAATAAACGCGGTTGTTCCACCAACCCCGAAATTCTTGAAGTACTCGAATACACCAATTACCTGAGATCAGTCTGATCATCCCGGAAATATCCTAGAACCCGACACACAAGCTCTAACTGTAAGCCCTATTGTTCAAAACACTAGGCTAAAAAGAGTGCTGATGGATTGAGGATCCAGTATTAACATAATGTACCTGGATACACTAAAGCATCTGCGAATCTCCGAGACCCAGCTCAATCATAGCAACATACGTTTCCATGGCATCGTTCCTGGCAGACAAGCACAATCCCTAGGAGAAATTTCCCTAGATGTAACCTTTGGAAAAAAAGAGCACTTGAAGAAGGAAAAAATCTCTTTCGAGGTCGTGTCATTCGAGAGTGTATACCACGCAATTCTCGGACGTCCAGCTTTTGCCAAATTTATGGCAAGATCATGTTATATCTATAACAAGCTGAAGATGCCAGGGCCAAAAGGAGGAGTGATCACCATATCAGGAGATTTCAAATTGGAAAATGAGCTGAAAAAAGGAAATGCCCTTTGCGCAGAAAAAGTGATAGCAAAGAGCTGGCAAAGAAAGTATCGCCGACAGAAATGCCGGCAGGAAAAGAAAGCCGGAAGGCCCGCAGATAATTTCAAAGATTCCGAGAATACAAGACAAGTTATCCTAGATCCCAAAGATCCGACAAAATTTGTCGTAGTGGGAACTGGGATGACTGACAAATAGGAAAGCGAGTTCATCAAGTTCCTCCGTGAGAACTGAGATATTTTTTCCTGGTGTCCTGTAGACATGCCAAGTGTACCCAGGGAACTTGCTGAGCATCAACTCAAGGTGATTCCAGGATCTAAACCCGTCAAACAAGGTCTCCGTCGATTTGACGGAAGAAGACGGAAGGCTATTGGCAAGGAAATTATCCAGCTATTAGCAGCTGATTTTATCCGGGAAGTTATACATACTGAATTGTCTGCGAACCCTAGTATTAGTCTCGAAGAAAGATAGTACTGTTCTTAGGATGTGTATAGATTACACCGACCTGAACAGGTTGTGTCCAAAAGATAGGTTCGCATTACCATGAATCGATCAAATAATAGATTCCACTATTGGCTCTGAGCTTTTATCCTTTTTGGATGCTTATTCCGGGTACCATCAAATACGTATGAGGAAAGAAGATCAAATAAAAACTTCTTTCATAACCCCGAATGGAACATACTATTACATAACCATGCCTTTTGGCTTGAAGAACGCAGGTGCAACTTACCAGCATTGCATGCAACGGTGTTTGCATAGTCAGAATTGCAAAAATGTTCACGTTTACATGGACGACATTGCCATCGTTTCCAAGGAAAAAAGACACACTCCTTGAAGATTTGCAAGAAACCTTCGAAAATTTGCGCACTTACAAAATGAAGTTAAATCCATTAAAGTGCGTATTCGGGGTTCCCTCAGGAAAACTTTTGGGTTTTATCATTTCTCACAGAGGAATCGAAGTAAATTCGGAAAAGATCAAGGCAATCCTAAACATCACAAAGCCTACGTGCTTAAAAGATGTACAAAGATTGACGGGTTCTGCAGCCGCCGTCAACAGGTTTATAAGCCGGCTAGGAGGCAAAGCTCTGCCATTATACAAATTGTTGAAGAAATCCGACAAATTTGAGTGGACAGAAGAGGCGGACAAAGCATTAACCCAGTTAAAGGAAACCTTGATGAAAGCTCCGATTTTGGCATCACCAAAAGACGAAGAACCCATGTTACTGTATCTCACAACAACAAACAGGGTTATTAGTGCTGTGATAGTTGTGGAAAGACGGAAAGAAGATCAAAGCATACCAGATCAACATCCGGTATATTATATAAGAGAAGTTTTTTCTGAGTCCAAACAAAGGTACCCACACTATCAAAAGCTGGCATATGGCGTATTTTTCGCATCTCGAAAACTCCGCCATTATTTCCAAGGACATTCCATAACAGTGGTATGTAAACCACCACTAGGGGATATAATTAACAATGCGGACGCAACAGGCCGAGTTGCCAAATGGGGCATCGAGCTGGCTGTGTTCGACATTAAGTACCAACCCCGAACGGCAATTAAATCTCAGGCGTTGGCAGATTACGTCGCTGATTGGACAGAAGCAATGGAAAACACACCAATGCCAGAGTCGGAATACTGGGTTATGCACTTTTATGGATCCAAGATGAAGGAAGTCGCTGGAGCTGGTGTAGTGTTAAAATCCCCAAAGGGAGATACTATGGACTATGTATTGCAAATACACTTCAACGACAGCATTAATGTGCCAGAATACGAAGCTTTGCTTCATGGCTTGCAAATTGCAAAAGAAATAGGCATCAAACGCATATTATGTTATGGCGACTCATATTTGGTACATCATCAGCTCAACCAAACATGGGACACCAAAAGCCCCATCATGGCCGAATATCGGAGAACGGTGGATGAGTTTGCTATTTGCTTCCTGGGATTCGAAGTACTTCACGTCAAAAGGGAAGAAAATTGCAACGCGGATGCATTAGCCCGCATGGGCTCGGAAAGAGTGAAAACCCTACCACCAGGTGTGTTTGTCCAACATTTGCATAAACCATCGATAAAAGTTGGAGATGTTGATTATCCTCTTGTGTCCGAGTCAATTGAAGTCCTGCTCGTTAACCCGGATTGGACAATTCCATATTTAAACTTCTTAGTAGATCAGAAGTACCCGGATGGAGCAGACAAGGTCCTTGAAAGACAAATAAAACGTTGACGCAATGGATACACGGTAATCAAGGGTTTCCTGTATGAACGTAGCACTACTGGAATTTTTCAGCGATGTGTTTCGCCAGAAGAAGGCCGAGAAATACTGCAAGAAATCCACTTAGGGGATTGCGGACATCATGCTCAATCAAAAAGCATAGTTAAGAAAGCATTCCGTGCAGGGTTTTTCTGGCTAACAACCAAGACAGATGCCGACCACATAGTAAACACGTGTGTCGGATGTCACTATTACAAAAAGCAGACGAATATGCCAGCTCAAGCACTACAAACTACCCCTATCACATGGCCATCTGTGGTCTGGGGGCTAGATATGATGGGACCATTCAAAACTGCAAGAGGTGGACTTACACATCTACTCGTTGTAGTAGATAAGTATACCAAGTGGGTGGAGGCAAAACCCATCAAAAAGCTTGACGGTGTAACCGCCAGGAATTTCATTATTGACGTAGTCATGAGATATGGTGTTCCACATAGTATAATCACAGACAACGGGACACATTTCTCTATTGGAGAGTTGGCAAAATATTACCGACAAACGGGAATACGCCTACACCTTGCGTCTGTGTCTCACCCACAATCCAGTGGGCAGGTTGAAAGAATGAATAGCTCAATCCTGCAAGGAATATGCCCAAGACTCGAATCTCCTCTTCATAGAGCAGCTGGAGCATGCGTAGAAGAGTTACCTTCCGTGCTTTGGTATTCAAATGACGCCAAATAGATCAACAGGGCAAACCCCGTTTTTCTTAGTTTATGGCGCAGAAGCAATGCTTCCAACGGACATGCTCCATGATAGCCCAAGAGTGCAGGCTTACGATGACTTGGATGCCGAATGTGCTCGATAGGATGTCGTCGATCTTTCAGAAGAAGAACAAAACCTTGTGCTCCAAAGATCCGCCATTTATCAGCAAGGATTGCGACGCTATCATAGTCGGAAAATCAGGCATCGATAGTTCAAAGAAGGTGACCTAGTGCTAAGATTGGTGCAAGAAAGGAAGCACAAGTTAGCCCAGTCTAGGAGGAACCATTTGTCATTAGCAAGGCTATGAAAAATGGATCTTATTATCTTGTAGATATTCGAGACACGGAAGATGATCCCAAACGTCCGAATCGCAAAAGAAAGAGAAGATAGATGTTGGGCTAGGAGAGACAAAAAGGACCTGGAGCATCCAGCAGTTACATCCCTTCTACACTTAGTTCAATTTCTATGTAAACATCTTTGAGATCATAAAATAAAGATGTCAGAATTCATGCATTACTGTTTTATCAGTTTTCATACAAAGCATAAGTATGTCTTATCTATTTCCCAATGATCTTTCAAAATACTCAATGTTAACCCGAATTGTGCCTGCGTGCTCGGAGTTAAAAAAACTGAATGATTTTCAGCCTAAGGAGGTCTAAGGAAACTCAGATTGTGCCTGCGTGCCTGAGTTTCATACAAAATTCCTTACTTTTTCTCTAAGTATTATCTGATTGTTTTTATGTTGGGTCACTGGAGCTAGTAAGTAAAAATGCCTTTAGTATGATCCATGTTTCCGAGTTTCGACTGATTGGTTATTTCCAGTCACTCGGCATGAAGATTAAAGTACTATCGAGCCATTTCAAACACTAAGGACAGTTAAGACATCTAAACCAGAGAACTTAGAAGATAACGGAAAAAAAACCCGGAAAACTTGCAAAGACTTAACAGTTAACTGCAAAAGAGGAGTACTTGTTTATACAAAGGAATAGAAATCATTACAATAAGGTTTACATTGTAAGAACAATAATGCTTCTATTTTTTCCGTCTCCTAATCAGGACCAGGCAGCTTCTTCAGGCATACGACTCTTCCTCGCTGCTGGATTCCTCGGGATTTACCGGGATTGCTTCCTCCGGGTAGAAGGTGGAGATGTTCAGCATGGTCGCAATCTTGGTGGCGTGACCTTTGATTTCATCAAAGATGCTGGCCCGTTGAGCCTCCGTGTATCCTTGCGGGATGCCGGATGCCACACGCCAAGATTTGGCAGTAGGGTAGTGCATGCGCATGAGCCCAAGGGCCATGCGTGCACCACCGCGAGCCGCAGAACGAAGCAAGGACTCCTTGCGATGCGCCACCTCCACAATAGCTTCCGGAAGTTTTTCAACTTCCGAGAGCTCCCCAGATTTCTCGGGAACGTACTTGTTGATAAGTAGCGTTCCCGCGGCCTTGATCGCGGTGAAGACCTTCCCGAAAGACCGGATTCACTCAATCCGGGTAAGCTGGGGGCTACCTTCTGTTTCAATCAACACACAAGTGTTAGAAAAACAGGAGAAGAGAAAAAAAGTAAAATCCGGTAAAAGGCAAAGTAACATACCAAGAATACGGTCCATCTCTGTGCCTTCCTCAAGGCGCTGGTTCAAGGCGTTCTCCAGATCTCGGATGGTGGAATTATCCTTCTCGGTCTGGTTGGAGGCCTTAGACTCGGCAATGCCAACAGCTAGTTCGCTTGCCTCCAGGTCCTGCTGCAACTTCACATTGAGCTTGTGAAGATTCAGGTTCTCGCGGCGGAGGTTTTCGGCATAGTCGGCGTCTTCAGCAATTTGCTTGGCTTTCACCAAAGACGCTGAAAAGCAAGTAAAGGAAGAGTTAAAAAACTCGGAAAACTACTTAGAAAAAATACACAACTGAAAGCAGAGAAATATTTTACCTACTGAGTCCTTCAGCTGTTGCTGAGTGGATGCCAGTTCTGCCTCCTTATCCTCAAGAATAGAAAGAAGGGTTTTCACCTCCTTGTTCTTGATGGTAAGTTTGTTGAAAACTTCCGACTTGATGTTCTCAGCAGTATGCTGAAACATGGAAAAGAAACAAAAAATGCTTAAGTTAACAACAAGCATAACAATGAAAAAAGCATTAAGACAAAAGTATACATTTGACTTATTGCTTGGGGGCTAGAGATATTACCTGGCTCATCTTGGTCAGGTCTGCCAAGTTTTCATTGAATTCTTTTGCATAGTCGGCAAAAAGAATCCCAAAATGGCAAAGGCCGTCCTAGATGACCCGCCGAGGTGAAAACACGAAGTTATTCCTTACAACAATCCCGCCTTGCGTCCAAGGACGGATCAGAGGGACTGAGCGAAGAATTTGGCGGCCAACGGACGAATGTATCCGTGTTCGTCAAACGATTCTTCCTTTACCTTAAAATCTCTGTCAAAAGTTGGAATGGGTTCCTCCTCTGTTGTACGAGAAGGTCCACCCATTTCCGGCACCGCCATTTCCCTCACATCCGTCTCAGATGCAATGGGCTGGCTGGTCGGCAATGCATACTCTTTTTCCTTTGCAGACTGGTTTTTTCCGCCTGTGTCAGTTGGGGTAGCAGGAGCTACAGCAGGGGAAGGTTGAACTCCTTTACCAGAAGCTTCTCTATGTCTCTTCAGCTTTTTAGGATTCAGAGAAGTAGGAGCAAGGCTGAAAGAGAATGAAAGAAATTCCGAGAAATTAGAATTCCGAGAAAGTAAAATGATTCCATGGACCAAAAGCAGCGAAACGGAAACCCAGAGGATTACCTGGAAGTAACGACGGGAACTCCGTTAAGTTCCACCACCTCCTCAGCAGTTGATGACTTCTTGCGTTTCCGACCACCAGAAAACATGGCACGCATTGTGTCCAGTTCGGCATCGGTTGCAAGATCGTTGTCGGCGAGGTCGGCAAACTATGGAAAAAGAACAAATATCCGACTAAGTCAGGAAAACTGGGAAAGTCAAAAATCCGAGAAGTTGCCCAAAGAAGAAAAAGTATTACCTTTGGGACGGGGTTGCCTCAGTGGTACATCTCTCGGCTTTCTTCATATTGGTCGCGTGTGGCGACCAAATGATTGACCCGCGTTTTGAAATCCCTCTTTGTGAATGCCTTGTCCGTCCCCCTCATTGTATCTTCCGAGCCTTTGTATTCGCACAGAGGCCGAATTCGATACGCCAGAGGTTGGATACGTCTTCCGAACCAACACAATACAGTGTCAATTCCGGTAAGAGGAGGTTTGGAGGAGACGAGTTTTGCGATGCGCCGTTTGATTTTCATCAAGTCATCCGGCAGGGCTTGGACTGCGTCTTCTGCCCAGTTATCCTGGGGAGTGGCAGCGCAGTTGTTGAAAGGTGGAATCCCCATTTAATTTCCAGGAAACGGGATGTCTTGGTGGTAGAAAAGAATAACCCGTCCAGAATTTGACGGATTCCGAAGTTTTTATCTTGGGGAACCAATCTTCCCTGAATCTACGCAGGGTAAAAGATATGGTACCGCAAGTCGGGAGTGCGCCCTTAGAGGGGTTTCTCTTAACCCCGAAGCAATACTGCCAGAAATCTAACCTAGGGGCTAAACCTAGATACCTTCGTAGAGGGCCTGGAACCCGGCTAAGTATAGAATTGAGTTTGGTGGCAGATTGTCGGGTTGGATGTTGTAGTGGTTGAGTACCTGAAGGAAGAAGGCGGATGGCAGAAATCCCATACCTCGAGAGATGTACGAGGTTAGGAGAACCCATTCCCCGGCTCTGGGTGAAGGCTCGGAGTCCTCCTCCTTGTGCCGCCATTTCCCCTTCACAATCAACCGCTCCTTCTCCATTGTCGGAAGAAGGAAGGGGGTGATGTTGCACCGGCTCCAATTGCCGGAGATCTCGCCCTTGTCTTCGGCTCCAGTGGCGGTGGCCGTGGCGGCGAGCTCCTCCACGACGAGGAGGATTTTCTCTTCCACCGTTTTGGCGCAGAGGAAGAGGCGGCCAGGTTCTCAACCGCGAGATGTGGATCCTTGCGGGCCTGGTCGCCGGAGATGTTCTCCGGTGCGTTCGCGGCGGCGCGGCTCAGCGAATCGAGCTGCGGGTCCATAGTGTTGATTATTTTGTCGATATCGGCAGCGACGGAGTGCTCCTCAAAGGCGCGCGGTGAGTTGCCGGAGTCCATAATCGGGCGGCGCAGTGAGGGTCTCGAGCTCCCGGCGGAGAAGTTCCGGGAACGGTGCCGGACGTGCATAGGCTCTGCTCTCGCCGGAAGTACTTTGTCTCGAGGGCTATGGTGCTTGGGAGCTGGAAGGTGACGTGAGAGCGGAAGGATCGCCGGAGGGCACGAAGGAGGCTATTTATAGCCGGAAAACCATTGCGATGCGCACTAACAGCTCTTTGGACCGTTGGATTTTCAACGCGTGTCACTCGCCGGAAAATCCGGGAAATGAGGTGGCAAGTGATTACTACTATCTCCTCGTTTCCCGTGAGAATCTGTCAGAGATACGTTTCAGGGTTTCACATTTGGAACCCAAACGTCCCTGACGTCAACATGATTTTATCGCTGACGTAGGAAGTTCCTTCTCCACGAAGGCTCGTGGAATAGAAAGCCGGATTTTGTCAAATCCGAGTTTCTCGTTAAAGCGTGATTTAAGGAAAAGAAGAATCAAGACGAAGAGCCAACATTTCTCGGAAATAATTCAAATTGACGAAAGACGGTGAATTGAAGTCTCAATCCTTCTTGGGGGCTACTGTCGGATATATACCGATTAGGGGTATATCCTGCATTGTTCTGAAGAGCCGGATTACCAGGGTGGCCTGATTGGTAATGGATCACAGTCCATTAGGCGGCCCAGTAAGCTGACGCGGAGAAGCTGGATTCTAGAAGAACCCGGACCGCGGCCCACGTGGTGCGGCTTGGAGTAGAAGGCGGATTCTTGCCTTCCAAGTTAGAACTTACCGTAGTCTTCTAGGTTTCCTTTCTGCAAGCCCTAACCCGGCTATCTACATAAAGCCGGACGGGGGAGAATAAAGATAACAGAGAATTAGCTAGAAGCCAACTCACCGAGAAGTTGATCCTCGTTGAGTTAGCAACCTAAACTCACATTGTAGTTTGTATACTTCAGGCTTCAACCCTGATTTAGTGAGATTGCAGGAGTAGGAACGCCGCCTAGTTGCGACGTACCGAACCTGGGTAAACTTTGGTGTCCCTGGTTGTCATATTACCACGTTCCCCCCACGTCTTTACCCGTAGGTCTCATGGCACCCCCGTCTATGAACCCTACTACGATGTCTTGACAACTTTGATCATTACCACTTTCAGTTTCAGTTTCAGCATCAAAAATAGATATACTATTAGGATCTTTAGCAGGTTTAGGAGATTCTACAACATTTTTATGTCTCGTCTTCTTTTTCTTAGAAGGAGAAGTATTGTTTTTAGGTTGCTGAGAATCTTGTTCAATTCTTTTAGGATGTCCTTCAGGATACAAGGGGTGCTGAGTAGAAACACCACTTCTAGTAATTATTTCACAAACATGTTTATCTGTAGAAGCATTAGCTAGCATGTCTTGTTGCACTTTAGTAAGTTGATCAATTTGAGTTTGAACCATTTGAAAATGTTTAACAAGTATTTTAACATTATTAGAGGTTCTCTCAATAATCCATGCAAATTATCAATAGCTCAAGAGTTTTCCATAAGGTGATTTTGCATTCTCATATTAAAGTTGTCTTGCTTAACAACGTAATTATCAAATTCATATAAGCATTGATCAGGTGGTTTAGAATAGGGAATATCTCTATTATCAAAGTATTGGAGAGAGTGTACCTCAACAGTTGATGGATGAGGAATAGTCTTACATAATTCTTCTATAGGAGGTAAATTCTTCACATCTTCAGATTTAATACCCCTCTCTTTTAGAGATTTCTTGGCTTCCTTCATCACTTCATCATTTAATTCAATCATCCCTCTCTTCTTGGGTGTTGGTATTGGTGTTGGCTCTGGTGTAGGTGTAGGCTCAGGTATATTCCAATCATCATTATTTTTGGCTATTTTAGCCATTAATTCCTCAGCTTCTTCTAGAGTTCTTTTCCTGAAAACACAACCAACACAAATATCCAGGTATGTCCTAGATTAAACAGTTTTCCCATTATAAAATATATCTAGGAGCTCATTTTTAGGTAATGGATATCCAGGGCTAGCTCTTATCAAAGAACAAAACCTTGTCCAAGATTCGGGCAATTTTTCTCCTTCAATTTGCTCAAAGTTAAAGATGTCCTAAATAGGAGCATGTTGGGCACTAGCAGGAATTTTTTTTTTGAAAGAAAGCATTAGCCAAATCCATAGGATCAGTAATAGATCCAGGTGACAGATTGTTAAGCCAAAATTTAGCTTCATCTTTCAATGAGAAAGGCAAGATCTTGGTAACAAAATAAGTACGCAACTTAGTATCATCAGAAAATAAACTACTCAAAGATGAAAGCTCATTCATGTGTTCCATAGCACGTTTACTTTTAGTTCCACAAAAAGGTTAATTCTCAACAATAGATATATAAGATAAATCTAAAAAAATCATAATCCTTGTCTATAATGTGTATGGGAGATGTAGCAAACTTAGCATCAAGAGAAGATTTATATTTCATAGCATGTCTTGCAAGAAGACTCTTAAGAGCACTTGCACTAGTAGTAGCACGAGCTTCTTCAATAAAATCATCATTAAGTCCAATATAGGTTTCATCAAGATCGTCAATAGGCTCAGGTGAATTAACAGGTGTACCAGTATTTTCAACAGAAATTTCAGCATTTTTTGTTTTTTTGGATTTAGCAATAGTAGCATCTAGGAAAGGACTTAGAGAACCAGTATCATCAAGCACAGTAGAAGCATCATCAAAAGTATCAGAAACATTCTCAGACTCAGAAGATGTAACCGTACGTGTAGCATGTGGTGGAGTAACAAGCTTACTCATAACAGACGGTGAATCAAGAGCAACAGAGGTGTTCAGAGTTGTACCTCTTGTTGTAGTGGATGATAATATAGGAACTTTTGCATCATGAGTCTTGCCCATGATGGATGACTTACAGCAAACAGTATCACGATCAAGTGAGCAAATAAATAAAGCTATGCTCCTCGGCAACGGCGCCAGAAAATAGTCTTGATGACCCACAAGTATAGGGGATCGCAACAGTCTTCGCGGGAAGTAAAACCAAAATTTATTGATTCGACACAAGGGAGCCAAAGAATATTTATTAGCCTTAACAAATGAGTTATCAATTCAGCTGCACCTGAAAGTAGACTTGCTCACAACAATTTATCAGTGGTAACAGTTTTATAGCAGCAGTAGAAATAAAATAACAACAGTAGTAAAATAGTAACAACAGTAGAAATTGCGGAAAACAACAGTATGGGGAGTACCGTAGGCATAGAGGGAATGGATGGACGGGCGTTGCATGGATAAAATAGGTCATGTAATAATCTAAACATGGGCATTGCAGATAATAATATAAAGTATCAAACATTTAGGCAAACCATAGGTATGTGTTCCAATATAGTCGTACGTGCTCGCAATGAGAAATTTGCACGACATCTTTTGTCCTACCAGCCCGTGGCAGCGGGGCCTCTAGGGAAACTATTGGTAATTAAGGTGCTCCTTTTAATAAAGCACCAGAGCAAAGAATTAACACTATGTGAACACACGTGATCCTCACATCACAACCATCCCCTCCGGTTGTCCCAATTTCTGTCCCTTTGGGGCCTCGGGTTCCGGACAATGACATGTGTAAACAACTTGCAGATATGATCAAGAAACATAATTATACTCATGAAACAATAACATGTTGATATCTGAGATCATGGCACTCGGGCCCTAGTGACAAGCATTAAGCATAACAAGTTGCAACAACGGTAGAAAACACTAACAATGGATACTAGGCACTATGCCCTAACAATCAAGCATTATTACATGATCAATCTCATCCAATCACTTCTATACCTCTCATCCTACAACGGTGTTTACTCACACATGGATGGGGAATCATGGATGGTTGATGGAGAAGAGGTGGCAGTGTCGATGGCGACGATCTCTTTCGAATCCCCATCCCGGCAGGGCGCCAGAATAGGAACTTCCGATCCCCAAATCGAGTTTCGGGGTGGCGGTGGCGCTCTGCTGTGTTTCTGTGGAATATGACGAACCCCCCTCGGTTTTTAGGTTACGGGGCATAAGTAGTCGAAAGGGGAGTCCAAGGGGGTGCAGGGGTAGCCCACACCACCTGGCGGCGCGGCCAAGGGGGGAGAGCGCGCCAGGGGGTGGTGTGGCCCCCTCCTGGCCCCTCTCCTAGCCCCCTTCTAGCTCCCGGGGTCTTCTGGTGTTTTAGGCTCAATGAGATCTTTTCTGGGCAATTTCCCGAAAGATGATTTTCCTACGCAAAAACGAGACACCAAGGTAATTCTGCTGAAAACAACGTTAGTCCGTGTTAGTGGTATGCAAAACTCACAAGTTTAGAGAAAAACAATAAGAAAAGTGTTCGGAAAAGGAGATACGTTTTGTACGTATCAGTGGGTAAGCCAGTCATTTCAAGCCACTAGTAGGAAACAACCTACAAGTGGTGTGGCAGTTTCTCTACTAGTGGCGAGGGCAGCCCACGACAATACTGATGTGCTAGTGGTATTTTCTACTAGTGGCGTGTCCTCGACTCGCCACTAGTAACTCAGTGATCAGTGGCGGCGCATCCCACATCACCGGTATGCCATATGTCAGTTTCGGTTGACCGGTCTAGGAACCTGAATTGAAACGCTTATGTCCAGTTTGATTAAAGTTTGATAGATAGGGTGCGGGAAACGGAAATTCTAGTTGAACCAGATCGGACCCGGAATGAAATCGAAAGGTGTTTCTTCACCTTTTTCCTTCTTCACTCCTTGCTTCGGCTTTCATGCTTCCCTTGTAGTATACACGAGATATCCACATGAGGTAGCAAGCCATTCATAAAAAGAGAGGATTATTACGAGTAAGATGCGGTTTCACCTTATTTTGCATAGCCTTGACTACGCCTTTTTCCATTGAGCCAACATGCATATTCCGAGGTTGGTCAGCTTGGTGTGGTGATATCCATGTGGTGTACTATATCAAACAACGTGGGAGGGGGATTGTGTATTCCTTAGAAATTTTAGTGCCACACGTGAGGAATCAGACATACTAGTTTTCATATATACAGAAAAACAAAATTACAGATATATGAAAAACAAAACTACACATATAGATACAAACTGATCATCAATAATACATGAGAAGTGATATCCCAAAAAAAGTACAAATAATAAAATAATAGATAAATAATAAACAAGATAGTCACTCCCGCAATATACATATACGCTAACATAACTAATTCTAAACTTTCTTAACGATCCTTACATCCTTCCAGTGCGACTCCATGCGGCTAGAATCGTGGTGTTGTGCGTACACGCCGAACTTGAAGTAGTGTGCGTGGCCACCACGGCTTGACACATGCAGCTTCTCCTACCCATTGATGTACACAGTGAGCATGGACGCTTGGACGTCATGTACCCCATTCAGCTTAAACCACCGGTTGTAGATGTGGTCCTCAACGAGTTGTCTGTCGTAATAACGGAGTGCACCGTCATAAACGTGCAGCATGAGTGTGCTGGCCGCCCCTGCCTCACCAGCCCCAAACACCTGCATGATGCACACACACCCGATGTGCCGGAGGGGACATAGCCGTACGTACCCCTCAAACTGCCAGACGCCAGAGCTATAGTCGTGTCCCTACAGGTGGAAGCATATTAATACGAAAAGTAACATACCAGTAAATCATTTAATCCTACGGTGAAACATATATTTGATGGCTATATCAGTTATTGACTCAAAACCATGCATCAAGACGTTACGAGAATAGAGTTTAACACTAGACATTTACTAGTAGTATATAACTAAAATGCACACCACTATAAGTTATGTTGGTAACTAACTTACACTGATCCTGATCTCTGTTCTTGGTTTGGTGTGGCTTTTCTCGGCGTGCGGCTTATCAGAGGAGAACACCCACATCTTCCGCACAGTGCCGTCAAAGCTGTAACGCGCACCACTTGCCTCGTCGAACGGTCTCTGCAGCTTGAAGTTGCCCTGGTCGAACTGAAACACTTATGTCTAGTTCGATTAAGGTTCGGTAGATAGATACAGGTGCGAGAAACGAAAATTCTAGTTGAACAAGGACTGGACCCGGAATGAAATCGAAAGGTGTTTCTTCACCCTTGTCCTTCTTTACTCCTTCCTTCGCCTTTCATTCTGTCCTGCGGTAGGTCTTGGGTTCCCTCTTGCGTATACACAAGATATCCACATGAGGTAGCATGCCATTCATCAAGAGAGAGGATTCTCATGAGTAAGATGCGGTTTCACCTTATTTTGCATAGCCTTGACTCCGGCTTTTGTCATTGAGCCAACATGCATATTCCGAGGTTGGTCAGCTTGGTGTGGTGATGTCCATGTGGTGTACTATATCAAGCAACGTGGGAGGGGGATTGGGTATTCCTTAGAAATTTTGGTGTCAGGCATAAGGAATAAGACGTAGTGGTTTCCATATATACAAAAAAACAAAATTACAGATATATGAAAAACAAAAATAAACATATATATACAAACCGATCATAAATAATACATGCGAAGTGATATCCCCACCAAAAAATACAAATAATAAAATAATAAACAAGATAGTCACTCCCACAACATACATATACGCTGACATACTTAATTCTAGTCTTTCTTAAGGATCCTTACATCCTTCCAGTGGGACTCCATGCGGCTAGAATCGTGGTGCTGTGTGTACACGCCGAACTTGAAGTAGTGTGTGTGGCCACCACGGCCTGACACATGCAGCCTCTCCTCCCCATCGATGTACACAGTGAGTATGGACGCTTGGACGTCATGTACCACGTTCAGCTTAAACCACCGGTTGTAGATGTTGTCCTCAACGAGTTGTCTGTCATAATAACGGAGTGCCCCGTCGTAAACATGCAGCATGAGTGTGCTGGCCGCCCCCGCCTCACCAGCTCCAAACACCTGCATGATGCACACACCCGATGTGCCGGAGGGGACATAGCCGTACCCCTCAAACTGCCAGACGCCGGAGCTATAGTCGTGTCCCTACAGGTGGAAGCATATTAATACGAAAAGTAACATACCAGTAAATCATTTAATCCTACAGTAAAACATATATTTGATGGCTATATCAGTTATGGTAGAATGTTCTGATAAATTATCCTTTTGTTGACTCAAAACCACGCGTCAAAATGTTACGAGAATAAAGAGTTTAACACTAGACATTTACTACTCTACATAACTAAAATGCGCACCACCAAAAGTTATGTTGGTAACTAACTTACACTGATCCTGATCTCTGTTCTTGGTTTGGTGTGGCTTTGCTCGGCGTGCGGCTTATCAGAGGAGAACACCCACATCTTCCGCACGGTGCCGTCAAAGCTGTAACGCGCACCGCTTGCCTCATCGAACGGTCGCTGCAGCTCGAAGCTTCCCTGATCAAGACTCACGGCCATGAACCCGTCTGTCGGGTCAGTGACTTTAGGTGTCCGTGCGCTCCTCGCCGCAACGCACGACGACGACGCCATGAAGACAAGCAGAGACACACTGATCCAGGACAAAGCGTGAGGAGCCATAATTCTGCTTTGGTTTCTTTGGTTGTGTCTCGATGTAGAGGCCTAGGATGAGATGTGGGATAAATCAAGTTTCCTGTGGTTTATATAGTAGTTTGGCCGGATCTCACCATACCTGGAGAAAGTGACAGTCCGAATTGGGAAATGGACAACTTAAATAGTACTCGATCTCGATGTTTACACATAGAGGATACGTTGGATACATGCGCTGGATTTTATATTAAGTGGTCGTTAATATGTGTATTAATATTCAGCTATTAGTGCGTGCAATAGGAGTAGCTAGCCAGTTTAGATTTGATTTGTTCTCCGCCTGCAGCTGTCGAAGTAGAGTTTTTCTCCTGTGTGCCCCTTTTTTCAGCCTTAGAATTAACTACACCGCGCTGAATCTGCTCGCCATATCCAAAATAAACGTCTGACTTCCGTTCTTGGAATTAAAATGTTTCATAAAGTGGTTGAATAAACATTTCTGGAGGCTTTTGAAAAAGGCAAGATTAATGCAGATATTAAAAAACTAAATTTAAGGCACAAAAAAGGAATAGAAAAGCATGCATATATCTCTCCTAATGTTCGTAATGCACATGGCATGCTGGCTCAGAAACGCTGCAGAGACGACGGCCCCCATACGCGCGTGACTTTAACCTAGGAGTAGTTTTTTTTTATGATACTGGACTGTTATATTGGAAGTGTTAATCTGAAAAGGCGGCAAAAAAGCATTGACGGCACGTTGTTATTTCCGTGTTACCGACGGTAATTCCAACGATGATTAATCTGTCGCATGCCCCCCCTGAACACGGCTGTTTTTTACTGGGAGACCACGGCTGGCATGGAACAAGTGTATGCACCTGATCGTTCACATGAAAGCACTGGATATGGCAAGTCGCCGTACGTACTCGCGTGTGGTTCACGTACGGCGTAAAATGAGAAAATACTGAATTCTTCACGTACTTATGATCTTGTGTCTTCCTTCTCCTCTAATCCTGATTTTTGAACATATCTCATTGTAACCCCATGATAATTCAATGACCTTAAAAATATTATTTTTGTTGATTAGAAGGTATAGGGTATTTGTTCAGGTCATCGTAATCTGGTATAGTGCCGCAGCTCACAACATTCATTCATGGACCCTGTTTCAATGAAATCATCATTTTGGCTTGTTGGGGCATTTGGAAACAGAGGAATGGATGGATTTTCAATAATATTAGGCCAAGCTTTTGAGGTTGGAAGGCCCTGTTTGTTCAGGAGGTCACCCTGCTTAAGTACAGGGTGAAGAGAGATCTCTCTATTTTTTTGACATCATGGATTGATTCACTTCCTTGATCCCCCTTATACATATTGTAAATAACTTTGTATTTTGTTTTTTACTAATAAAATGGGGGGGAGGGGGGGGGCAGTATTGGTGTCAGAAAAAAAACTCTAGCAGGGTTCCACTCGGATAATCCAAAATATCATTTTTATTGATTAGGAGGTATAGGGTAATTTGTTTGTTTTTTTTTTGAACATTTTACCATAGGGGTAAAATAATTTTTTCAGTGACCCGTAAAAATATGCTGTTTGTGAAGGTCCCTAGTAAAATAACTGATTATTATGAATTGGTCTCTTGTAAGAATTCGTATGTGAGAGTACATAAAAGAATAACCCATTAATCTACGGTTTTTTTTTTCTGAAATTAGGAGTACAACCCCCAATCCTTGCATCGATTGACCCACACGAGTATATACATTTATTACCCGAGATACCAGACAAAGCCACGTCGATGCCAAACAAATCAGCCAAAGAAAGAATGGAAAAGCACCCGATGGTATAAGCTTCTCGACAATATCTGTCACAAACTATGAAAATGACGGAAAAAACAAAAAAGCACACAACTCTTAGGCAAAGACTTCAAGAAGGGTGCGACTCGTATGCCGATGATGACTAGAATCCAACTATAAGTCATTCTCGGATTTTTCATGCTTAAAGACGAGTTTCGAGCCACCACATCACATTCAGCAAGAGAACAACCAAGCTTGACAACATTCAATGATAAAAGGGCAGTACTAGGGGTCGGACGCTGATTGTTTGCTTTCTATCGGACTACTCCTCAGCCACACGATTAGTTCGATCTGGAGCGTGCGATTGGCCCCTTAAATGGCGTGTACTAGTTTGCATGCAAGAATTTTGCACCAACTAATGTTTCCTACAACTGCTTCCACAAATCACGGGGGACTTAAACCAACATATCCGTTTTTCAAAGATTGATTCCACAAACAACGGAATATCTAATAAAAAAAATTCACGATATCAAATATGTTTTCAATCCATAGGACAAAAAATTGTTCGGAGACTTCAGTCTGCTTCCTAGATATAACATTTTTGTTTCCCTCGTCCGTAAAAATGCTTCCAGAATTCGGCTTCGCTCTATAAAAATTGAGAGAACATTGTGCATGTAAGATCCTTTGCATGCAGAGATTTCACACTATTTGTTTTGTTTCTTGACTAATACTTCAATATATCACGAGAAATATTACAAGGTGTCATACATTATATTTTCATGCCATGCAATTTGCTTCCGTCCTAAAATAATATGTTTCCAAATAGGAATGAACTTTGCTTCCGGTGCAACCTTTTCTTCAGGCATAGAAATTGCTTCCGTGTAGACAAAAGGATGCTTCCATCTAGTAAAGAAAAATATGTCCAGCAAAACCACTTTTAAAAAAAAAAAAAGATGAATTTGGAGAATTCGGATGTAGATTATTTTGCTTCCAGGGAAACAAAGATTTGCTTACATCATACTTAAATTTGTTTCCAAAAATAATAATCTGAATTTGACATAGGCGACAAGCCAGCAAGACGAGGATGCTTCTAGAAAATTGCTTCCATGCAAGCGAAAGGTTTTCTTCAATCTAGTATGAAGCAAATATCCAACAAAACCATGAGCAGGACGGGAGGGCAGGTTCAAACATCCACGCTTACAAAGAACTGCTTCTTTTGGGCATAGTCATGGAGATAGAGGTAGTGCCACGTTCTTGACCACCTCGCAGTAAATCCAGCAGTCAACATCCAGTTGGGATTCATGTAGCATGGAACAAGATGGGGGAGCGAATTTTCTGGAGGAATCGAATAGGGCCTGCGGGCAGGGGTACCATGAGGCGCTTGAGCGCGCCAAACTTGTCGGCGTCGAAGGGAGAGTCGAGCAGCGCCGATACGAGGTGTCGCTGGGATCGTCACAGACTTGCACGTCCGTGCCCAACTGCTACCCACGACGCCGCTTGCCTGCAACCCCAAAATCCACATCCCCTCCTCCCTAGCAGGACGGTGATGCTAGGCTACCCTGGCCGGATCGTCCGGTTGCTTACTACCACATATGCAAGATAATAGAGACGAGGCTAAAGAGAGGTTCGGGGAGTGTTTTGGGGAGGCGAAAATTTCGTGATTTAAGGCGGTCAACCTCACGTGGTTAATGGGGATTTTTTTTATTGCAAAACAGGGCCATTGGCTGGAAACAAGATGGACGGTGCTAGTGAGGTCCGGCAATATGCTTCGCATCGGACTCAGATACATAAAATTTACCATGATAAAAACCAAAATTTAAAATCTTGTGTTTCCACCATAATGCACATACTTATAGTCGAAGCCCTCACTGCTATTAATTCCGCTACTGGCTGACGACTTCTCCTTAGAAGGATACCGTTCGAGAAGTTCTCGGAAGCATGTAGCGGTGACCACCCCGTTTTCGGGCGTCGCATCACCTCTGATCCATCTCCAATGACGACAAAGTGATGTCATCCCATTGACGTGTAAACAATAATCGTAGCCTCACTAACTCCCATATGAGACGCATCGCAGAGCACCTGCTGAGGAAGATCGAACCAAAAACGTGATTGAGCCACGGGGCCTCTGAGCTATCTTGTCGCGCATCGCCACATCTGCCACATCTCTGGTGATGAGGCAAAATCAGTGATCAAGCCACACGTATTGGTTTAAGATCATATTTACATGTAATCGTAGCCTCACTAACTCCCATATGAGACGCATCGCAGAGCACCTGCTGAGGAAGATCGAACCAAAAAACGTGATTGAGCCACGGGGCCTCTGAGCTATCTTGTCGCGCATCGCCACATCTGAGACATCTCTGGTGATGAGGCAAAATCAGTGATCAAGCCACACGTATTGGTTTAAGATCATATTTACATGTAATCGTAGCCTCACTAACTCCCATATGAGACACATCGCAGAGCACCTGCTGAGGAAGATCGAACCAAAAACGTGATTGAGCCACGGGGCCTCTGAGCTATCTTGTCGCGCATCGCCACGTCTGCCACATCTCTGGTGATGAGGCAAAATCAGTGATCAAGCCACACGTATTGGTTTAAGATCATATTTACATGTACTGGATATAGAGTACATAGAACGAATTATATGAGACAAATGTTAGGGAGTATCGATTGGACCAACTCAACCTGAGACATTTCTAGAATAATTTGTTTTCCCATCAGTAGGCCTCATGTAATGTCATTGACATGAGTAGTATATATTACGTAGGGGTTTCCAAAAGCTACTCCTTGCTTTGTCATGAAGCATGCTACGAGCTATGTTCAATCTATATGAGATTTCCATTTCTATATAGTGTGATAGATGTCTCTGGGCTTCTTGTGTGATTGGATTCCAGAATGCCTGCTCGCACTATAACCTACAAAAGGATTCAGAATCTACTACCAGGAACAATTTTAAGCTAGAAATGAGGTTGACTACCACACCTTGAAGTAAATAATATAGACGAAATAGGCGGTAGCTCCGCTATATTAATACAGAAACCGCCCGATACAGCAGATTCGAAACAAACACCGGCTCAGGCAGCAGCCAACACACACCCAGACAAAAAAAAACGAAAGGAGACATAGGCGGATCGAACGACGTTGACCTGCAACCGGTGCGCCCTCCTACAAACTACCACCACACTCCTAGCAACGAATCGTCGAGTATCAAGCAGCACCTTAAGGAAAGAAAGCCACGCTGCTGCCCGAACCAGCACACTGGTCCTAGGGTTTCCTCCGACACATAGGGGAAGCAGATGGAGGGTAGCCACGACGCCCTTGGGAAGGGGGGATGCCACCCGGAGGCGGCACTGCGCCGATGTTGGGCAAGCCGATAAGGATTTCTAGCCAAAAACCCTAACCACCGCCCCTGGCGATCCATAGCATCGATGCCCCGCAAGGATGATCCTCGAACCCACCGGACCAACCACCCACAAACATGCGCCACCACGACTACAAAGCCACTATCGTAGTGTCTTTGAGGTGGACCCCACGCGAGGTCTGCAAGACGGAAGTAATGAGAGGCCACTGGGGACAACAGTACTGCGTCCGCGCGGGAGGGAACTACCTCCACCGTCGAGGAGTGTAGTCGATCGGACGGGACCGCAGAGCACACCAGTCCCCGTCAGGTTTGGCTAGGCCCATCAGGCTTGTAAACTCCCCGCAGGGGCACACCTGTCCTAATAGGGTATGACATGGCCTGTTTTGGCCCCGTAAAGCTTGTCATTGCTCTACAATAGGTCTGCCGCCAGCGCTGCTGCTCCTGGCACCCTCACCATTGCCTCAACCTATAGAACATGCAGCAGGCCAGACCAGCACCACACGCCCAGATCTGGTCCGCAGGGGCTCGCCACCGCTGCAGGTTGAATCCCACCGCCACAATCCGCCTTGCAAGCCACGTGTGTCGTTGGCGTCACGCCACCTCCCGGCCGGAGCCGGGCCGCCATAGCCTGAGGAACACCGCCGCCGGGAGAAGGAGCCCCTCCTCCAAACAAGAGGCGCGGGGAAGGTCAAACCGCCGGCGCCACCCGGGCAAGTCTCGGTGGCTTCTGCAGCCGACGACAATAAGGGAGAGAGAGGAAGAGAAAGGGTGAGTTTGGGGAGGGTAGGAAGGTGCTCCGCCGCCACCGGAGGAGACGATCGCGTGGGAGGGAGAGAGAGAGGGTTTCCGGGGGGGTGTCGGCAAGTCCTAGGCAAAATGATTGCAACCAAATGTTGGGATTCGTTTGACACAATCTTTCTATAGATATGGGAGTCTGTGACCTATTAGGGCCAGCTACCGATCGTTTTCCGAAGAAAGTGTTCTTAGATAGGACCTTGTGTATATCAGCACGTAGGTCACAAACACAAACACAAACACACGCGCGCAAGCTGGTGGTCACCAGTTTCCTGTGATCAATTCACCAACTTTCTTGACCTTCCGGCACTGGACAAGAGTCAGCCCTCATAACCTGGATCTAGAGGAAAAAATTGAGTATTTTGCGAAGGCACTTGTATCCACAAGAATATGCAAGGCTCCTCCCAACCCTGCGGAAAATAAAAATGCAATGAAAGAAAGACACCGTCCTTTTCTTTAAAAGCAGTTTGCCAGTTTATTTGACTCAGTGAATACCCCATTTGGGTAGCAAATAAACACACCATGGATCATACCATGACCCCACCTCATCCACATGACGTCTTCGTCAGGGTTCATGAACCCTAGGGTGCCTTTTGCATGCTGCCCAAAATTTATCGTAACACTATATCAGAATGCATGATCTCCGGTATCATATTTGTGGCTACCTTGAGTCGTTCTGATAATGATACATGGACGAATCACTCGAGTGGACCCTGAGGAGCAACACTAGTACTGCAGATAGAATGATGCTCATTTATGGTCTGCGACTCTAGTGATAATATCGATGTCTATTGCTACAACAATTATTATTTAGTGTTGTAGAGTTTTTCCAGTTTCTACTAATATGCCCTATATGAATCTCTACACATTGATCTATGTTTTTATCATCAAAAATTTCCACGCGTTTGTGCTTTTCCCTCGACAAGAGGGAGGCCATACAAAAGGTCATGGAGGGATCCACGGAAGTCCGAGAATATGACTATAATTCAAGTACCTCTATGGCAACATGTTGATATTGAGCTTGTAAATGGACGTGGATCTAGACAATGTGAATATACAACATATCACATGATAACCACAATTCAAACCCATACAATCAAGAGTGTATTGCACACACACGCCTACCATGGCCAGAGTAACCAAAACCAAAATTTCTAGGTTTTATAAAAACGATAATTATTTAGCTTAGCAGTAACACATACACCAAATACACATAGATCAACCTATTTATGTCAAGGAATACATGTGAATCCACAAACGAATAGTCTTTTTCACGCCAAAAAAAAGTCATCACAAAAATGAAAACATTTCATAGAAATGAACCCTAATTTACTGAGTAAAAGGGTAAGAATGAACTCAATTTCAGTATCTATTCTTCTTTATTAATTTGTTGAACATAATATGAGGAGTGAATGATAAAAAATCCAAAAATAATAAAGTCTAAAAAAATATCATAAAAAATCATGGTGATGGATCTAAATGTGATCAGTAAAATAGAAAATTTTGAGCAATTTTTTTATCAACCAATCAGCATAGAAAACTTTTGAATATAATAGGTGCTAATATCTATAGATTTTGGGTACATGTTATGATTATGCTTAGTAGTAGGTGTTTTACTACAAAGCATCACAACTTAGATTTTTATCATACTAGGCCCCCAGTAGATAGTGTTTGTGCAATATACTCTAAATCAAATGTCTATAGACCATTGATGGGAATGAAAGTAATTTTATGAGCACCTCCTTTGAATTAACATAGTCCTGCACTCGATGAGGTCTGTGTTTTGACGGTCAAGTTTGTCATAGAACTTACTTTTTTGATGTAGCATGCTTGTTAGCCTTTTCTAGTATTATAATTGAGGTCAATTCTACGAAAACATGCAACCTTTACATTTTCTTGTCATATGAAGGGCCGTAAGCAAACTGTGGATATATCATTCTTATATTCTGATTATATATTTTGTTAAACTACTTTATCATCCACACATTTAGCAATGACAGAAAACTAAGAATGATCACTCACCCACTTCTTTCTGTTCATTTACGTTATTTTTTCAAAACAGATCAAAATCTCGGGTGAAAATATTCATAGCTAGGTACTGCATCTTTCAACACTCTCGGTGGAAATTTCTTACAATCATACTTGGCTACATAGAAATGATTTTCGACAATTATGATCAAACTAGATCACTCTTGAAGTTCCAAGTTAAATTACTTTCGAAAAAGGGGCCAAAATTAATTTAAATGGGAGAAAGTAGATAAAGATTGAGAAGTTTTAATTGCTTGGAATTGGCCATCTAATATCATAAACTTTGTGCAATAATTATAAGGATACTCTTTTAAACCATATTCTTTGCACATACTGCACAAAAAACACGTTATTAGTAGTAAAAGGTAAAAAAAAAAAAATCAAAGATCCGAAACTGCTTTTGGCACTATTGGTTGTCATGGCAAGATGCACCTTCATGTCAAATATCATTAAATTACATGAACTATGCCAATTATATGTCCATGAACACTGTCATTTGGCTCGAAGATCATGAATGTTTGTACATTGTAGTCTATTTTTTAAAGATTTCTGAAAAAATGTCAAAACACAAGTTTATCAAAAAAAAAATCCTTCATTTTATTAGAGGTTTCAATATTTTAATTTACCTTCATTTTCTTTGATTTTGTTTTTAAGACAGGATCAAATCGTTGATGAAAGTATTCATAGCTAGGGAATCAATCTTTCAACACCCTCAATGGATATTTCTTAGAATCATGCTTCGGCACTTTCAATGGTTTTTGGAAATTTGTTATGAGAAAATTAAAACACAATTGGTATCAAAATTTTAGTTACTTTGGAAAAATCAGCAGAAATTCATTTAAATTGGAGAAAGTAGATAGAAATGGAGAAAATTATTAATGCTTGGGAGTGGTCATCCAATATGTTCTACTTTGTGACAAAAATTGAAAATTATGTTTAGCACTACTGAAAAATTAAAATTTTGCTTTTCAAAATGTGCATACTATTTTATTTTACATTTCTGCCGAGTGCAAACACGTGGCAAGCCGCGAGTATGTCGTGTGCTTTTTTTTTCCTAGTGTTTTGTGGCAGCACTCAGCAAGGTCACTTTTTTGCGATTGCACGATAAAATGCACCCCCGACAATCCGGCCGGTTCCGGTTGTGTGGGCATATGCATGTCGATCAATTTGGTGAGATGGAAAGCAAAGTTGTTAAGGAAAAAAAGCTGAGTACATATAGAGAAATCTAAGTGAAACCCGGAGGTATTATCAATGATGTAATAAGAGATATATATCTTGCACTTTCCAAAAACCATCTAAAATAATCATACCAAGTGACTAGGCTAAAGAACCTTGCTTTCAATCATACAATTATCAAACGTTCGTTTTGTCATTAGCCAAAAGATTCACCTGGGAAGGTAATTTCGAGGCTGAAAGGAGCACATACCTCGAAGCATCCAACAAAAAGAGAAAACCTCGATTCACTTACGCAAATGCAGGCCAAAAAAAAAAATCAAATCAAAACTGGCTAGCTACTCAGTCAGCGTCACGTTGAACGCACAGAAAGGAACATTCCACAATCTAATGATGCTCTTAATCCATGCTCAATTCAACGTACTCTCCTTGTGCAAACATCGAGACTACTATTTAATTAAGCTATCAATTTTCAAATGTGCAAAAGAAAAGCTGTCAATGTCTGAAAGTATAGTGAGATCCGGCCCCAAGACCTATAAAAGCACATAGAACCTCGTTAGTCCCATATCTCATCACAAGCCTGTGCATCGAGACAAGTAGACAACTGAGAAGGCAAAGCATAAGCCACGCCCATATAGACTACACAAGTACACATGGCTTCTCACGCTCTATCTATGATTTGTGTGTCTTTGCTTGTCTTGCTGGTGTCTTCATCATGCCTTGGGGCGAGGAGCGCACGCGCACCAAAAACTGCCGACCCGGCGGACGGGTTCACGGCGGTGAGCCTCCAAGAGAATAATTTCGACCTGCAGCGACCGTACGACGAGGCAAGCGGATCAAGGTACAGCTTCGACGGCACCGTTCGGAAACTGTGGGTACTCTCCACCGACAAGCCCCACGCTCGTCAGAGCCACACCAGCCCAAGGACCGAGATTAGGATGACAGTAAGTTTGTTACCTACACAATTAATGGTATCATTATATATTTGCATGCAAGAATCAGTGATCTTAATTATATGGCACTTCCGGTGGTATTCTTCTACCTGCAGGGCTACGATTATAGGTCCGGCATATGGCAGTTTGAGGGGTATGGCTACGTCCCTTCCGGCACCTCGGGTGTGTCCATCATGCAGGTGTTTGGAGGCGGTGAGACAGCCACCACACTCATGCTGCACGTCTACAACGGTGTGTTGCATTACTACGACAGGCAGGTCGTTGAGGGCAACATCTTGGACCGGTGGTTTAAGTTGAATGTGATCCATGACGTTGAAGCGTCTAAGCTCACTGTTTTCATCGATGGGGTGGAGAAGCTGCATGTGCCCGGCCGTGGTGGCGACTCACACTACTTCAAGTTTGGAGTGTACGCACAGAATCACGACTCCAGCTTCATGGAGTCTCGCTGGAAGGACATCAGGATTCTCAAGAAACATTAGAATTTTTTAATTTATGATATGTTTTATGTTGGTGTGTATATATGTATGTTGCCGGAATGTATGTTTGGGTTTATTATTTTTTATTGTGATGTACATATGAGTATATGTATCTAAATTTATGTACATAATGTGCAATATTCTTTGTTAATCTGGTGCCATTAATGTCTGTGAAATTATACAATGGATCTGACTGATCGCCCAGTTGGTTATGATTGTTTGCCTTATTAGTTTTGATACAAGTTTTACCATGATTGGGATTTTTAGCAACTGTCCGACCTAACAAATCCAATGGTGTAAAAATTGGAGGTGCTAGAAAGTACAAAAATAAAGTACCTGAAAATACCGGAAACTAACAAAAATTATGGTTTATTTTATTTATTAAATTAGGAGGTACAACACCCACAACAGCATCTATCAGTTTCCTCATGGTACTTCATCCTATGGACATCATGTGTCGACGATTGTGATACCTATACGCTTTGAGCTTGGCTGCATCATCCCCGCAAAACCTCATCCGCGAGAGCATCATTGGAGTGTGGCCATGGAGCCAAGATCTCATGTGTGAGAAAAGTGACGATGTTCGAAAGAATGGCTCTGTGCGACATTTTTGGGCGTGCAAATAACTAAGAGCCGGCCTGAGCGATAAAACGGGCATCTCCATATTTAGTGTCAGATTATCTTAAGACTTGCAGTTATTGTTTCCGATAGGTGGGTCCCTTATTCAAAACTGCATCGAGTTAACTATGCCCGACTAAACTCTGTCCGGCCGTACCATCTGCCTCTTCTTATGAATGATTGATTTGTTGGCGGTAGAACCGCAGACTAATGATGTGGTAGAGGTTTCATCGTACGTGAAAGTTAGTATTAATAACAATTGTTCCACGGCTTTTCCATCAAAGGATCTGCTATGGGCCGAAGGGGTCATAAGTATCTTCTTACTTATCACATATTCTCGAATACGCTACCGGGTCGGGTCGTGGATTCGACCAACGTGCGTGGGTGCGTCGTGAACTTCAGCCGATGGGTCCGGTGAAGGTAGTGGTGTCTCGGGGTGGGGTGAGAGAGAAGGATTGAGGCCCATGTAGGTCATGGATCTGATCTGTCACAGCAAGGGTGAATGTGTGGTTGAAGGATACTCAGAATGTAACCAAGAACCTAAGACTAGACAAACAGACCCGGGAGTGTGAAAATTGTATTAAGAATAAGGCTAATTTTTAGAAAAGTGGATCACCTCTACATAGTGTATCAAATGTAGCTGCTATATTAGGGTTCCTGAAAGGAACTACGTTCCTGTGGAGAAAGGAATCTCAACGGATTTTCAAACCCGTGAGGGCCGAGGAACATATTTTTTTGCACTAAAAACAACCTTTTTTGGAAACCATTTCAAAAACTTGTATCATGCCTACGACTGTTGGTCATGACATTAGTGATTGCATGAAAATCCAAAGACCTACTTTTTACTTACCTGAACTTGATGAATAACGCTCGTTACTCAACCCTTCCATTGATCCTTTTCTTATACTTTGAAAAGGCCAGCAATCAAATCAACTATGAAAGCACCGAAGGCCAAGAGTTATACTATGAAGGACCAGGTCTATCCGGAGGAATAGAAAGAGTCGACTAAATCATCGTGTACGGAGCCAACGATAATGGAGAAGATGAATTAGAGGAGTACCTGAAGCGAGTCTAGAGTCTAGACTACTATTATAAGGGAATATAGTCAAGTGGTTCTAGGATCTAAGCTTTTACGTGTGTTCGGTAAACTGTTTCAAGTTGAATTTGTACCGTTTCATCTTTCTCAGAATACTGATGAAGGGGTTGAAGATTTCATGCACTTTTGGCTTGTAATCTTACGCAATTTGAACTAGTGGACCCGCAATTTTTATTTTGTACTACTATGAGGGATGTAATATTTGTGTACAAGAACTTCCTTGAGTGTTATGTCAATGACTTGTGCACTACACATGCAGTGGGACAGTGGGTAGCCGCAATCCGGCGCCCGAAGAACGCTTAAAAGTATTTACCCATAGCGGTGCAACCTCTATCTCTGTTGGGCGCATCTCCATGTAGAGGGAATGAGGGGGTGCCCCATCGTGATGAGTAGGATCCGAAGAACGAGCCGCCGACATTGAAGTTGCCATCTAGGATCTGCAACTCGTATTGGTGTTGCCACTCTTAGGGGAGGCATACGAAATGCCATCTCGAGCTATGGGATGTAGTTGAGGCCGTTGGGAGACACGAAGGGGACGGTAGTGATACAGGATGTCGCGACTCCATGTATTGATGGGAGGATTGATGAGGGAAGAACAAGACAAACGAGTGGAAAAACGAAGAAACCACTTAGGAAAACTCAAATACAAAGAGAAGATAACAAGAAGAGCATGCAAGATTACAAATCTGAAAACAACTATTTTTCTAACCATTTACCTCACTTTTCGGTCAACAAAACCTGAAAGGGAAGATTGGTGAACAGGGGAATTGGAGTCAATCCATATAGTTTCACTAGAGGAGGGTCCTGGGGTCTTGAATTCCAGCTGGAATTTGTGGAGTCTAACCACAAAACTAATGGGGGGAGGGGACATGTTTATACTCTGGGGAAAAGGGTAAAATTACAAGGAAACAACTCACTTTGGATGAGATTCAGTTTTAAGTTAGTTGGAATGATTCCACGACCGAGATGTTGTCATTTTATAGGGCTAAGAGCCGGAACTGAACTGAAACACTTTTATATCCAGTTCGGTATATACCGGTGCAGGAAATGGAAATTCCCGTTGAACTAGAACTGGGACAGTAAGTAAATCAGAATGTTTTTTAACCCCTATTCCTTCTTCACTCCTTGCTTTGGCTTTCGTCCTCGCTTGCGGTAGGACTTGGGGTTCCCACATGCGTATAGACAAGATATCTGCATGAGGTAGGAAGCCATTTATCAATAGCGAGTTCATCTTGCATAGCCCTAACTCGCACTTTTTGTCATTTTGCCAATAGGTGTGTATTCAATTGTGCCGTGGGGGTTGGGGATCTTGGTGTGGTGATGTTCATGTGGTGTATTCTATCAAGCACCGACTTTATATTTACTGAAAAACAAAAGTGCACACATATTAAAAACAAAACTGCACATATATGTGCATACCGATCATAAATATTACATGAGAAGTAATTCCCCGCAAAAAGGAACAAATAAGTAATAGAACAATAGATACAAAAACAAACAAGATAGTCACTCCGGCAACATACATATACACCAACATAGATAATTCTAGTCTTTCTTAAGGGTTCTCACATCCTTTAAGCGAGACTCTATGTGGCTACACTCGTGGTGTTGTGCGTACACGCCGAACTTCATGCAGTGTGTGTGACACATGCAGCTTCTTCTCCAATCGATGTACACAGTGAGCATGGACACTTGGACGTCATGTACCACATTCAGCTTAAACCACCGGTTATAAATGTTGTCGTCAACAAGATTGTCATAATAACGCAGTGCACCATCGTAAACGTGCATCATGAGTGTGCTGGCCGTCCCTGCCTCACCCGCCCCCAAACACCTGCATGATGCACACACCCGTTGTGCTAGGGACATAACCGTACGCCTCAATCGGCCACACGCCGGTTCTATATTAGTGTCCCTACGGGTATAAGGGCATGTACAACGCGGTACAGTCAGCTGTCTAGAAGAGAGGCCACGCCGGATTTTTTGTGATGTGGAGGAGAGAGAAACATGAGAGAGAAGGAGTCCGTCTATAATTTCGTCTATAATTTTACAGCCCGTCGAGTTCCGTGGATTTCGCTGCCTATCGATGCCTTTTTTCCCGTTGTACGCTCAGGAGACTGCAAATCTTGCAAATCACAACGGCCATGCAGCTAACTGCCCGTGTTCCATGTTCCATCCAGCCACTCCAATCGACTCATCAAAATGCAAGCCCGATGTACATACTGTCTGCACTACCGTCTATACATGACGTGGCGCAGCGCTACAGTCAGTATCTGTCTGAATGACTGAACATGCCCTAAGAATATTAATACGAAATGTGATATATCAGTAAATCATTTAATCGTACAGCGAAACATATATGTGATGACTATATCAGTTATGGTGGAGTGTTTTGATAAATGATGCTTTTGTTGACTCAAAAACACACATCAAGATGACATTTACTAGTACTTACTAAAATGCACATAACCAAAAGTTATGTTGGTTACTAACTTACGCTGATCATGATCATTGTTCTTGGGCTGGTGTGGCTTTGCCGGGCGTGCGGCTTGTCCAAGGAGAGCACCCGCATATTCTGCACGGTGTCGTCAAACCTGTAACGTGCACCGGTTCTCTCGTCGAATGGTCGCTGCAGCACGAAGCTGCCCTGCTTGAGGCTCAGGGCCATGAGCCAGTCCGCCGGCTCGGCGATCTTGGATGCCCGTATCTTACTCGCGGTAACACATGACCGGGATTCCATTTAGACAAGCAGAGACATACTGATCCATGACAGCGTGAGGAGCCATGTGTACTTTATATGGGAAAATCATATGTTAACAACCCGTGACTAAAAGGGGTCGCGCCAGGTGAACGTTTGCCGCCGCCCTCTCTAGTCCCGGTCCAATATCTAACGGGGACTAAAGCATAGTACGAATAGGCCATTTTTCTACTAGTGGTTGAACTTGGATGTATTCAAACTTGTTCCCAAAATATAATTTCTAAATGTTTAAAAATTCAGAAAAAAAAAATCCGTGTGTACACATGCATGTATGTGCATCTACAAAGTTTCGCTGAGAAACAACTTTTTATTAGGCATGTGTAAAAAACAAAAAAAATTATGACTATTTGTTTTGTGAATAGCACCCAAAATTTTCTATTTTTTGTTTGGGAAAAATAAAAAGATTTTTTCATGAAACTTTCACGTGGGAACATATTTTTGTATGATCTATGAATATAATTTTTGTTTAATATTTTAAAACTTTTTTTGAAGGTTTTTCTTTTGCAATTTTTAAAAAGTTGGTTCATATACACCCTGGTTCAACCTATCCACTCTCCTGTATATGCCACTAGCTAATTCTGCTTTGGCTTCGTTAGTTTTGTCTCGATGTAGAGGCCTGTGATGAGTTGTTTTTAGGCAAGTTTTGCCTAGATGTTTTTAGGCAGGTTTAAATGAGGCGTTTTCTTATCGTCTTCCGTTTCACCCAGAGGGAACACTTCTCTACGGCTACCAGGTTCTCATTTCAGCGCCACACGGCTAAACAGAGAACTACACGCAGAGGTTTCTCCTATAGGATCCATAGCATAAGAACCCAACCCATATAAACATGCTAACCAGATCAGGGAAAAAAAACAGAACTACTTCATTTTCACAATATAATATACATACAGGTTTCCCTTTCAGGATCCCCCGAAGGATTACACAAAGAGGGAGGAGCTCACCTTCACTTACTAGCGTCACTCTTATAGCTCCTTATTTCAGTGGACTATGTTACAGGTGGAAGGAAGGTACTACTGGTACTACTACTACTACTATTACTACTACTACTACTACTACTACTACTACTACTACTACAACTATTACTATTGCTGCTACTACTACTGAGCAGCAAGGTCGCCGATGAACTCTATGCTCGGGATGCTGGATTGCTAGTGTTGTGCGCCGTTCTTCCGTGTCATTCCTCTGGAGCCTGGCTCTTTCTTATATAGGGGAAGAGGAAGCCTCTACCACTGCCTATGTGGCTCTTCTCGTGGCCTCTGAAGGACACTTCGTGGCACCAAATAGCAGATGGTTGGTGTCACAGTATCAGCCATATTATTGACTTTACTGTGTTGCACAGTAAAATGCATATAATTGGTGTACTGCGGGACATATTGCAATCTTCCACAGTACATGCCACATAATTGGTGTACCGTAGGACTGGTGTCCTGCATTGGTGGAAAACTTCCAGAGCATGCTTCCAGAGTTAGACACCTCAATGCCTATACTCCTAGACTTCATATTTTTGGTGGCAATCTTCTTGTATGCATACCTGGTGGCATACACCTGCATACTCCAAAGCTTAGCCGCTGGCGGTACTAATTCTTCATTTTTTTCTTACTGTGCCCCGCCCGAATTGTTGATAATACATTATCTATTGTTTTAATATGCGCCGGCCATGGTCCTCCATGCCCGATTTATTGAGTACCACTATAGGTGCATTGTTGCTTTAATATGAGCTGGAGACAGGCCTCCTCGCCCAGAAATAGGTGATTTTCAACCCACATATATTCCAGGATAATATAGGCATATGGGTAGCAATAGGAGAGATTTTGAAAAACCAGTACGGATCCAAAATTATAGGAATGATGCTCTAATTGTACATCTAGCAGCCCATGACCCAGTGGATTGGCCAAATATACTTAGCATCTGGAAAGTTCTAATAGTTAAAAAAATATATACAAAATCAGCACAATATAGACACTAAGGTTGAAGATATGTTAACATATCTTGAAACTTTTTTAGGAGAGTCTGTTAAGCTTATATGGGAAAATTAGGTAGAGAGTTATCGGATCTATATGAAAATTTAAAAAGGGCTGGAAGTAATCCTAATAATTTCGCTAATGTGATATCAAATATGGTTATAGCCAAAGACTCAAAAAAAGGATATACAGTATTACAAAATAAAAGGCTGAGAGAAATAGAAAAATTAACGCTAACCAGCTGAAGAGGTATAAAAGAATTCTCTCAACATTATTTATATAATGCTACCACAGCTAACCAATGATACAATAAAGGAGTAGTTGAAAGATACTTTAATAAATTGCCCGGCCCTCTAGGTTCTATAATATATGAAGAGTATAAGAAAGAATCAAATGGATATATTGTAAATATCTCTCAAGCCATAATGTTTGTGTTTAAACAGCTCATAAAGGTATGTACAAATATACAAGCACAAAGATTTATGAAAAAAGTACGATTATAATTTCTGGAATAACATTATTCCAATACCGCTGATATATGGGTAAGAAAGATATAGAAACCGAAAATATCATAAACCCCAAAATAGAAATAATAGGAATTTTAGAACAAAGAAAAGGTATTTCCTAAGAACGTCCGACAATAGAGCCCCTTACTTGCATAAACGGAATGTTAGAAGATATGATTCTAGGAAGAATTATGGTAAGACATGTGGTGTTTTATATGCAATTCACCTGATCACCTAACTAATACTTTTCCTAACACGGATCAGAAAATGTACTCTAGTAAATATGAAGAACAAGAAAGAGTTCTAATTATCGATAGTATTAATGAAAATATATTGGTTTGTGATGAGGAATCAATATATTCAATCATAGAAACTGATGAATTGGATGATGAGCTTTTAGAAGAAGAATCAAGCGAAGATGAGATAGATTTTATAGAACAAATAGCTGGTTTAAAAGTTGAAATGATGAATCAATTAGAATGCAAGCATGATTGGGTCAGAGGTAAACGTGATTATAACGTTAAATGCACTTTTTGCATATATTACCCAAGCCAGGATAATAGATTTACATGTAACCTATGCTTAAAACAAGCTTGCACTTCATGTTTAAAGGCTAGGAATCAAGTTTGGAGACAAGAAGTAGAAATTAAGCCAGAAGACCGAATCTTATCTAGCAGAGTCAGGATCCTAGAAAATAGGATAAACAAGCTAGAAGCGGAGTTAAAAGAGCTAAAATATAATTTGGAAAATAATGAAAGAAAAACTAAGGAACAAGAAGATAGTACATAAGAAATCACTGAGTTAAAAGATCATATGGTAACAATAAGAGAAAATAAAGGAGATAGGTTAATCCAATTAAAAGATGCAATAACAAGTTTCGGAAATAGATACACAGTTCTCCTACCATTCAAAGTAGTATTAGGAATAAGAATTCCAGTAAAATAATATTGAAACGAAATATTTCTTATAAAATTTTGGCTTTATTAGACACAGGTTGCATAAAAAATATTATTCAAGATAAATATTTTTGCAAGATGTCATGAGATAGTAAAGACTATCGAAAATAGTAAAGCCGAAGTATCCACATATATGTCAGGAATAAAGAAATTTCATAATCAATTGGTCTATACTATTGAAAGATGGACAGGACTACGCGGCGGCGCCGCTATTTAGCCCTCCCAAGCGGCGGCAAGTCCGTAGAGCGCTAGCGCCCGCGCGCGTCAGAGCGCGAGGAAACTGGCCCACCCTGCGCCGTCTAGTATGTACGAGAGAAAGCGCGCAACACAGTGTGCTGCTAACTGGGCCACGACTTTGGGCCTGTCCCTTCTCCACAAACCCTAGCCTGCCAGCTATAAAAAACTACCTGCACCTTCTTCCTTCGCAAGAAACCACGCCCCCGCAGAAAACGGGCCGCTGCCCGAGATCGCCCAGCGAGGGCAAGGCCACCATTGCCAAATCTAGAACCTTGCTAGAATTCCAAAGAAAATTGATCTACAGAACAGGTATGAACTTTCCTACCCCACCTCCCCACACAGCACTTACTTCTATCAAGATCTGATTCTACTTTCAACACTCAGACCAACACATACTTCTGTTTATTAATCTGATGCTAAAACTACATGTTCTAAGCTGAAACCAACACTGATATGATCTACTTTTCTCATGTGTTCTAAGTTGAAACCAACACCATAATCTGATGCCAACACTCTAGTTTTCAACACTGAGCAAATGATTTCAATGTTGCATAAAAAATCCAATGATCTGATCAAAAAACACATGATATTTTCTCCTCCTATTAAAACCCAATTAGAGAAGCAATCATGAATACTCATACCACAAAACTTGAACAAGACAACCTTGTTTTTAGATTGCCCATGAATATAGCAGAACAAACATGACAAGGGTAGCAGACACATATGAATATTGGCACAACATCTGGTTCTCCACAAAAACAAAATAGACTAAAAGACAAAGAAACACAAACTAGGTAGTGAATTTTGACATATGGACTAGAAGACTATGCCTTGGTTTCCGTTCTAGCTTCGTGATCCAATTAATAAACATAAATCCTGCACCATTCTAGCTGATTCAAAGCCTGCTGCAAGAAGCAAAAAATGAAATAATTTCCATTAGTAACATGATCCAGTTCTGTCTAAAAAAAACTGCACGTACAAACAAATGGATGATCATGAAGATTTACAACCTGATGGATCAAACCAAGGAAATTTCATGGTTTCCAACTCGGATACCCAAGGTAGACTTACCAGAAATCCTACGAGCTATCTACGATACTGGGTGTAAAAAACCTATTATACCTACTGCTATATATCATGTTGAAATCATCTTTCCTTACTGCAAAACTGCCAGGATAGTTATTAGTAGATATCAGGTTTACTTCGTGCAACTGCCAGGATACCTATTTCTAGACAACAAGTTTACATTGTGAAACTACCAGGGAAACTATTGGTATATATCATGTTTACTTGATGCAAAACTGACAGGATAACTGTTCCTAGGTATCATCTTTACCTGTTGCAACTACCAGGATAACTATTGGTGGATATCAGGTTAACTTAGTAGAACTGCAAAAAGGTTTCTAATATCCATGCTCATGTTCCTATTTTAATCCTGATTATGAGTTCAATCCATTATTATAGCTACCAGGATAACTGAGAGTGGATACCAACTTATTTATTCATAGTTATCAGGTCAAAAAAACATGTTGAACAGTTTCTAACATGATTTTTCAAAAAAAAACATTACTTTCAGGAAATGTTCATGTCGAAGGTTGTGAAGAAAATACAGTTTCAGCTACACATGGTCCTGTTGACATGGAAATGACGTTGGGAGAAACAAGTGTTCACACCCCTAGAACTGAAGCGGAAAACGGAAATGATGCTACAACAGAGGCTATATCCACACCGCAACCCCCTGCCACACACATGAGATTTGACACACTGTCGGAGGCAGAGAAGCACTATAGGCGGTATGCAAGGAGAAAATTCTTCGACATACGATACGACTACAGAAAGTCTTGTTCTTCTTAACATAGTCAAGGTTCAATCTTTTCTTCCACTTTTTGAATTGCTCGGTCATCTTTTTCAGGGTCCACGCCTTGACCTTTTCCCGTATCTCAATTTTCATTTTAGTAACATCGGCCTCATTCACAGCCGCTTCATTCTCGTCCACCTCCGGCAAGGGTAAATTGAAATTAGCCAAAATCTTCGAGAAAAGATGATCTTTGGCTATTTTGCTGACATATGAAATTCCTTGTTTCCGCGGATCTTTTGGCTTATCCCACTCATCAACAGTGATCGGGATGTGATACCTAACTAGCACTCCACATTGCTTCACAAATTTTTGGGCAACATCAGCGGGAAGCTCAGGTGCGCCGTCTGCTGCGATCGTGTCGATCGTATATCTTTCTGTATCTTTCAACTTCTTTGTTGCGCCTCGTTTAGTCTTTTTTCCGGTTGATATGCTTGAACCGGATGACTAAAAATATAAAGATTGTTAATACATGTATATAGACAACGGATGCTTCATTAATTAACATATCTATATATGCACCTCGGAGCCGTTGTTTGTAATTTGTACGGCTCCACCGGAGCCGTCGGCTGCTCCCATATCGGAGCCGTCGGCTTCTCCCTCACCGGAGTCGTCTCCCTGGGTGAGCTCCGGATCTCCCTCACCAGATTTGTCCATCCACTGGCTCACATCGGTATCTACGTCGGCCCCGCGGATGAAACCCTCGAGCAAGTTTTCGGCATCTTCGTCTCTTGGCTCCATACTATACAAAAAGAGTAATTATATGTTTGAGATCCATTTCATCAAAATTGCTTATAGATAATAACTAATGATCAATTATTTTCATCAAAATTGCTTATAGATACTACACAAAAAGAGCAACATATTCATGAAATATTTAAACGTATGATAATACGCATCCATAGATAAGGGTAGTCATATATAGCTCACGTCGTTAAATTTTCTAACATTCCTAACATGCATTCTTAAATTTCTAACACTAATTTAGTAAAATTTTCTAACATTTTTAAATTTCCTAACATTTCCTATGTCAATTCTAACAAATCTAAAATTTCTAAGTCTAATCTAAAATTTCTAACATTCATAACTAATGATTCTAACATTTCTAACAGTAATAAATAACTAAAAACAAAAACTGCAATTAAGTAAAAAAAGGGGGGAAAAAGCCCTAGTTAGGGTGAGATGGAGGCAGGGCCTTACCTCCTCTAGGGCGGCGGCCGGCGCGGGGCAGCGGCGGCAAGGGGGCGCGGCGGCGGCCGGCGGGGGGCAGCGGCGGCGGGGCAGTGGAGGCCCGACGGGATCGAGGGGGCGGCGTTTCGCGGGCTGGCGGAGGGCCCGACGGGGATCAAGGGGGCGGCGGCGCGACGGGATCGAGGGGTGGCGGCGCGGCGCGGCGCGACGAGATCGAGGGGCGGCGGCGCTCGAGGCTGGCGGCGGCGCGACGACGGGATCGAGGGGCGGCTCGCGGGGCCGCGGGATCGAGGGGGCAGTGGGACGGAGGAGTGCGGCGGCGCGACGACGGGACGGAGGAGTACGGCGGCGGAGGTAGGGCGGCGCGCGAGGGGGCAGTGGAGGCGCGGCGGCGAAGTGCGGCGGCGGAAAAAATGGGCAGCCTGGCGGCGTCGGTTCGTCCCTGGGCGCGGTTCATTGGCCATCCGGGACGGTGACGTGTATATATTCATGGCCATCCGTCCCGGGTGGTGGCAAGAACCGGGACGAAAGGCCCCTTTAGTCCCGGTTGGTGGCAGCAACCGGGACGAAAGGCCACCGTCCAGATGCTTTTTTTGGCAGGGCGCGCCAAATGTTTTAGCGCCAAAATTTGAATATTGTTTAAATATACACATGAATAACTTCTATATACTTTCGAATTTGAAAAAATTTCAACATGAAAATTGCTTGAATTTGCCTAAATTAAATCCGTTTTCTGTTTACCTAAATAATTATTCAAACTATTAACTATTTTACTATTTACATTCAAATCCGTTTTCTGGTTGCTAAGTGTATATATACATACCAAATGCACGGCATAACGTATGCTGGCGAATTCTGTTGTTTTGTATTTGGTCGATGAACTGACCGGTGTATGAAGGTGGACTATACATAGGGTCCTCTGATTCACAAAGTGCTAGATCCAACGGCTAACAACCGCCCGAACAGTTGCACATTACTACCCACTCCGAGCTTAAAGTGAACACTAACCCAAGCATGGATTGATGTGTTAAAGAGGGGGTGTAGAACAAAACAATCGGTATCACCATCATACAGCCCTACCGTGGCTACTGGGTGCAATATGCATACCAAATGCACGGCAGGACGTATGATGGCGAATCAGGATGTTTTGTATTTGGTCGATGAATTGAATATATGATGTACAAAACCTTAAAGGGGATGTAGAACAAAACAATCGGTATCGCCATCATACAGCCCCATCGTGGCTACTCGGTGCATATATGCATACCAAATGCACGGCAGGACGTATGATGACGAATCTGGATGTTTTGTATTTGGTCGATGAACTGACCGGTGTATGAAGGTGGGCTATATATAGGGTCCTCTGACTCACAAAGTCTTGTGCTAGGGTTTTGATCCAACGGTTAATTAGAAACACCCTCATCCAATGGCTCACAACAGCTCGAAAGAAACACATCGTAGCCCTGATCGAATGGATCACAACAGCTCGAAAGAAACACACCCCGGATCCAACGACTCACAAGCGGTTGAAAGAAACACACGATCCGTGTGATTCTATCTGATTGGTCCAACGAAACACGAACCATTTAGTCCCGGTTGGTGTCCCCAACCGGGACTAAAGGGATATATGGTTTCTTCTCGCTATATATATGTATGCATTGCCACATCATTGGCATAAACACATACAAACTCACCACTCTCTCATGGCTTCTACCGTACCCACTCTAACATTCATCCAGGCGGAGGCACTTTCCGCCTCGAACTACCCCTGCCCGTGCGGCTACAACGTTCCCGCCGGTTGGATGCTGAGCGCCGGAGGAGTGCCGGTCCCTCCTCTTCCTCAAGGTGTGGCGCGTCGGGCGGCCATCACGAACCACTACTACCACGAGCTCACGCCGGAGCAGCGGAGGAATCCCAGTTGGCATCCCGATAACCAACATACTTGCGATGCCTTCTTCATCAATCGGCGTGAGAGAGCGCTCGCCAGGTATGAGGAGGACGGTCTGCCTCCTGGGAACTTTCACGAGGCCGGTCGTCGGCTATGGTGGTACGGCCGGACTCTACAGAGCTTCATGGACTACATCAGGGCCGGCGATATCCCCCGCCTACGCTACCCTCACGCCCAGTCCTGGAGTCGTGATCCTCCGAGGGAGTGCAGAGCACCGTCAGACAATAGTGACGACGATGACGGCGGCGACTACGACGACTACGAGTCGGAGTATTATAGGCCTAGGCAGGAGTATGACTAGTTAGTAGATCGATGCACTCTGGCCATTATGTACTGCCTTGTTTATTTAGATCTATGCTCTCCGTTTAGATTTAGATCCAATCTTGCCATTATGTGTACTATGTCTTGTTTATCTATCGAAATGCATGTCCCCCTCTTTTTAACGTCTATCGAAATGCCATTAGTCGTCTGAATCGAACCAATCAGGAAAAATCACACGGAAAACAGAAAACAGACGAGCTAGCGCGCCGCTGTTTCCCGGAATACAACAAATTATTTTATTAAACAGCCAACAGAAAACAGACGCGCTAGCGCGCTACTCCTCGTCCTCGTCGTCGTCGTCGGAGGTGCATGATGGTATGTCCGACATAGGCCCCCACCTCAGATCGTCGGAGGCCCAGACTTCGCCGGCGTGGTCGGCCCGACGGAGCTCTTGCAGCGCCTTCGTCCTCGCCTCCCGAGCAGCATCTAACTCGAGATGGCGTTTGAGGCGCCGCTCCGCCCGCTCAGCCGCGCGGGTCTGCCATAGCTCCTCGTCGGCGCTCTCCTCACCCGGATTGTTCCGGTAATACTCGCGGACCACGCGGTCGTCCCTGGCGTCGACTAGGCCCTGAAACGCGCGGTGCCTGAGGTGGCGGTGGTCGGCGGCAGTGACGATATGCGGCGTCTGCGCCCTGGCCTCCGCTTCCCAGAGGGTGTGGCAGTCGTTGAAGTTCATCAACGACCGCAGGCGGCTGAGGCGCCAGGCCGCCGCGTCCCAAGCGCGGGCGGCCTCCGACGCCGTCGCAAAGGAGCCGAGGGGGATGCGGTCGTCCCCGCAGCGGATAGTCGCGGTGAACATTCCGTTCTGCCATGATTGGACGCCGCGGAAACCGGTAGTGTTGTTCCTCCTCGGAGGCATGGTGGTGGCACGACGGTGCATGGAGTGGAGAAGACGCTCGAGGCGCGGCAGTTTATACCGCGCATTCATGGTCACGCATCACAACTCCCGCGCCACGCGGCAGGACTCCCGCGCCACGAGGTACAATACACACTACCACCCACACCTCTCTCTCACTCCCCCAAGCAAAACAAAAAAGGGATGGGGGCTGTGAGACCGCATTTGTAGGGGAAGGGACATTGGTCCCGGTTTGGGGAATGATCCGGGACCAATGCACATGCGCGTGTCACGTGACCTGTGGCTAGGGATTGGGCCCGGGTCGTGCCACGAACCGGGACCATTGGCTCCCCACGAACCGGGACAGATGCCCCCAGGTGGTTTCTGCTGCCTCGGACGCACGAACCGGGACCAATGCATAGCACTTGTCCCGGGTTTTGGTGCAACCGGGACAGATACCCCCTGGACGAAAGGGGTTGTTTCCACTAGTGCGTACCCACCTTGTGCAAACATCAAGAGTACTATTTAATTAAGCTATCAATTTTCCAAAATTGGACAAGAAAAGCTGTCAATGTCTCAAAGTATAGTGAGATCCGGCCCCAAGAAACTATAAAAGCACATATGACCTCGTTAGTCCCATATCTCATCACAAGCCTGTGCATCGAGACAAGTAGACAACTGAGAAGGCAAAGCATAAGCCACGCCCATATAGACTACACATGGCTTCTCACGCTTTATCTATGATTTGTGTGTCTTTGCTTGTCTTGCTGGTGTCTTCATCATGCCTTGGGGCGAGGAGCACACGCGCACCGAAAACCGCCGACCCGGCGGACGGGTTCAGAGCGGTGAGCCTCAAAGAGAATAACGTCGACCTGCAGCGACCGTACGACGAGGCAAGCAGATCACGGTACAGCTTCGACGGCACCGTTCGGAAACTGTGGGTACTCTCCACCGACAAGCCCCACGCTCGTCAGAGCCACACCAGCCCAAGGACCGAGATTAGGATGACAGTAAGTTTGTTACCTACACAATTAATGGTATCGTTATATATTTGCATGTAAGATTTAGTGATCTTAATTATATGGCACTTCTCTGGTGGTATTATTCTACCTGCAGGGCTACGATTATAGCTCCGGCGTATGGCAGTTCGAGGGATATGGCTACGTCCCTTCCGGCACCTCGGGTGTGTCCATCATGCAGGTGTTTGGAGGCGGTGAGACAGCCACCACACTCATGCTGCACGTCTACAACGGTGTGTTGCATTACTACGACAGGCAGATCGTTGAGGGCAATATCTACAACCGGTGGTTTAAATTGAACGTGATCCATGACGTTGAAGCGTCCAAGCTCACCGTATTCATCGATGGTGTGGAGAAGCTTCATGTTCCCGGCCGTGGTGGCGACTCACACTACTTCAAGTTTGGAGTGTACGCACAGAACCATGACTCCAGCTTCATGGAGTCTCGCTGGAAGGACATCAGGATCCTCAAGAAATATTAGATTTTTTTTTAATTTATTTATGCATGATATGTTTTTATGTTGGTGTATATATGTATGTTGCCGGAGTGTATGTTTGTATGTTTGGGTGTATTATTCTTTATTGTGATGTACATATGAGGATATGTATCTAGATTTATGTACATATTGTGCAATATTCTTTGGAAATCTGGTGCCCTTAATGTCTGCGAAGTTATATAATAGATCTGACTGATCGCCCCAGTTGGTTATGATTGTTGCCTTATTAGTTTTGATACAAGTTTTACCATGATTGGTATTTTTAGCAACTGTCCGACCTAACAAATCCAATGGTGTAAAAATTGGAGGTGCTAGAAAGTACAAAAATAAAGTACCTGAAAATACCGGAAACTAACAAAAATTATGGTTTATTTTATTTATTAAATTAGGAGGTACAACACCCACAACAGCATCTATCAGTTTCCTCATCGTACTTCATCCTATGGACATCATGTGTCGACGATTGTGATACCTATACGCTTTGAGCTTGGCTGCATCATCCCCGCAAAACCTCATCCGCGAGAGCATCATTGGAGTGTGGCCATGGAGCCAAGATCTCATGTGTGAGAAAAGTGACGATGTTCGAAAGAATAGCTCTGTGCGACATTTTTGGGCGTGCAAATAACTAAGAGCCGGCCTGAGCGATAAAACGGGCATCTCCATATTTAGTGTCAGCTTATCTTAAGACTTGCAGTTATTGTTTCCGATAGGTGGGTCCCTTATTCAAAACTGCATCGAGTTAACTATGCCCGACTAAACTCTGTCCGGCCGTACCATCTGCCTCTTCTTATGAATGATTGATTTGTTGGCGGTAGAACCGCAGACTAATGATGTGGTAGAGGTTTCATCGTCTACGGCTTGTCCATCAAAGGATCTGCTATGGGCCGAAGGGGTCATAAGTATCTTCTTACTTATCACATATTCTCGAATACGCTACCGGGTCGGGTCGTGGATTCGACCAACGTGCGTGGGTGCGTCGTGAACTTCAGCCGGTGGGTCCGGTGAAGGTAGTGGTGTCTCGGGGTGGGGTGAGAGAGAAGGATTGAGGCCCATGTAGGTCATGGATCTGATCTGTCACAGCAAGGGTGAATGTGTGTGGTTGAAGGATACTCAGAATGTAACCAAGAACCTAAGACTAGACAAACATACCCTGGAGTGTGAAAATTGTATTAAGAATGAGGCTAATTTTGAGAAAAGTGGATCACCTCTATATAGTGTATCAAATTGTGGATGATATATCAGGGTTCCTGAAAGGAACTACATTCGTGTCGAGAAAGGAATCTCAACTGATTTTCAAACCCGTGAGGGTTGAGGAACATAATTTTTGGACAAAAACAACCTTTTCTGGAAACCATTTCAAAAACTTGCATCATTCCTACGACTGTTGGTCGTGACATTAGTGATTGCATGAAAATCCAAAGACCTACTTTTGTACTGACCCAAACTTGATGTGTAACGCTCGTTCCTCAACCCTTCCATTGATCCTTTTCTTAGATTTTGAGGAGTCCAGCAATGACATCAACTATGAAAGCACCGAAGGCCAAGAGTTCTACTATGAAGCACCAGGTCTATCCGGAGGAATAGAAAGAGTCAACTAAATCATCGCGTACGGAGCCAACGATAATGGAGAAGATGAATTAGAGGAGTACCTGAAGCGAGTCTAGACTAATATTAGAAGGGAATATAGTCAAGTGATTCTAGGATCTAAGCTTTTACGTGTGTTCGGTAAACTGTTTCAAGTTGAATTTGTACCGTTTTATCTTTCTCAGAATACTGATGAAGAGGTTGAAGAGTTTATGCACTTTTGGCTTGTAATCGTAAATCGTAAGCAATTTGAACTATTGGACCCGCAATATTTATTTTGTACTACTGTGAGGGATGTAATATTTATGTACAGGGACTTCCTTGAGTGTTATGTGAACGGCTTGTGCACTACATATGCAGTTGGATAGTGGGTAGCCGCAATCCGACACCTCAAAAAACACTGAAATGTATCCAACCATAGCGGTGCAACCTCTATCTGCGTTGGGCGCATCTCCATGTAGCGGGAATGAGGGGGTGCCCCATCGTGATGAGTAGGATCCGAAGAACGAGCCGCCGACATTGAAATCGCCATCTAGGATCTGCAACTCATATTGGTGTTGCCACTCTTAGGGGAGGCGGACGAAATGCCATCTTGGGCTATGGGATGTAGTTGAGGCTGTCGGGAGACACGAAGGGCCGGTAGTGATACAGGATGTCACGACTCCATGTATTTATGGGAGTATTCATGAGGGAAGAACAAGACGAATGAGCGGGAAAACGAAGAAAACACTTAGGAAAACTCAAATACAAAGAGAAGATAACTACAAGAGCATGCAAGATTACATTTCTGAAAACAACTACCAAGGAGAGCATTTTAATCTTAAAATTAAACACACTCAACTATTTTTCTAACCATTTACATCACTTTTCGGTCAACAGAACCTGAAAGGGAAGATTGGTGAAGAGGGGAATTAGAGTCAATCCATATACTTTCACTAGAGGAGGGTCTTGGGGTCTTGAATTCCAGCTGGAATTTGTGGAGTCTAACCACAAAACTAATGGGGGGAGGGGACATGTTTATACTCTGGGAAAAAAGGGGAAAATTACAAGGAAACAACTCACTTTGGATGAGATTCAGTTTTAAGTTAGTTGGAATGGTTCCACGACCGAGATGTTGTCGGTTTATAGGGCTAAGAGCCGGAACTGGACTGAAACACTTTTATATCCAGTTCGGTAGATACCTGTGCAGGAAACGGAAATTCCCGTTGAACTAGAACTGGGACAATAGTGAAATCGGAATGTGTTTTTTTAACCCCTATTCTTTCTTTACTCCTTGCTTTGGCTTCCGTCCTCGCTTGCGGTCGGACTTGGGGTTCCCGCCTGCGTATAGACAAGATATCTGCATGAGGTAGCAAGCCATTCATCACTAGCGAGTTCATCTTGCATAGCCCTAACTCGCACTTTTGTCATTTTGCCAATAGGTGTATTCAAAGGTGTCTTGGAGGTTGGTGATCTTGGTGTGGTGATGCTCATGTGGTGTATTCTATCAAGCACCAGCTTTTATATTTACAGAAAAACAAAATTGCACATATATTAAAAACAAAACTGCACATATATGTTCATACATATCATAAATAATACATGAGAAGTAATTCCCCGCAAAAAAAAACTAAGTAATAGAAAAATAGATACAAAAACAAACAAGATAGTCACTCCGGCAACATACATATACACCAACATTGATAGTTCTAGTCTTTCTTAAGGGTCCTCACATCCTTTAAGTGAGACTCCTTGTGGCTAGAGTCGTGATGTTGTGCGTACACGCCGAACTTCATGTAGTGTGTGTGACACATGCAGCTTCTTCTCCCATCGATGTACACAGTGAGCATGTACACTTGGAAGTCATGTACCACATTCAGCTTAAACCATCGGTTATAAATGTTGTCGTCAACAAGATTGTCATAATAACGCAGTGCACCATTTTAAACGTGCATTATGAGTGTGCTGGCCGTCCCTGCCTCACCCGCCCCCCAAACACATGCATGATGCACACGCCCGTTGTGCTAGGGACATAACCGTACGCCTCAAATGGCCACACGCCGGTTCTATATTAGTGTCCCTACAGGTATACGGGCATGTACAACGCGGTACAGTCAGCTGTCTAGAAGAGAGGCCACGCCGGATTTTTTGTGATGTGGAGGAGAGAGAAACATGAGAGAGAAGGAGTCCGTCTATAATTTTACAGCCCGTCGAGTTCCGTGGATTTCGCTTCCTATCGATGCCTTTTTTCCCGTTGTACGCTCAGGAGACTGCAAATCTTGCAATTCACAACGGCCATGCAGCTAACTGCCCGTGTTCCATGTTCCATCCAGCCACTCCAATCGACTCATCAAAATGCAAGCCCGATGACCGTCTATACATGACGTGGCGCAGCGCTACAGTCAGTATCTGTCTGAACGACTGAACATGCCCTAAGAATATTAATACGAAATGTGATATATCAGTAAATCATTTAATCGTACAGCGAAACATATATGTGATGACTATATCAGTTATGGTGGAGTGTTTTGATAAATGATGCTTTTGTTGACTCAAAAACACACATCAAGATGACATTTACTAGTACTTACTAAAATGCACATAACCAAAAGTTATGTTGGTTACTAACTTACGCTGATCATGATCATTGTTCTTGGGCTGGTGTGGCTTTGCCGGGCGTGCGGCTTGTCCAAGGAGAGCACCCGCATATTCTGCACGGTGCCGTCAAACCTGTAACGTGCACAGGTTCTCTCGTCGAATGGTCGCTGCAGCACGAAGCTGCCCTGCTTGAGGCTCAGGGCCATGAGCCAGTCCGCCGGCTCGGCGATCTTGGATGCCCGTATCTTACTCGCGGTAACACATGACCGGGATTCCATTTAGACAAGCAGAGACATACTGATCCATGACAGCGTGAGGAGCCATGTGTACTTTATATGGGAAAATCATATGTTAACAACCCGTGACTAAAAGGGGTCGCGCCAGGTGAACGTTTGCCGCCGCCCTCTCTAGTCCCGGTCCAATATCCAACGGGGACTAAAGCATAGTACGATAGGCCATTTTTCTACTAGTGGTTGAACTTGGATGTATTCAAACTTGTTCCCAAAATATAATTTCTAAATGTTTAAAAATTCAGAAAAAAAAATCCGTGTGTACACATGCATCTATGTGCATCTACAAAGTTTCGCTGAGAAACAACTTTTTATTAGGCATGTGTAAAAAGCAAAAAAAATTATGACTATTTGTTTTGTGAATAGCACCCAAAATTTTCTATTTTTTGTTTGGGAAAAATAAAAAGATTTTTTCATGAAACTTTCACGTGGGAACATATTTTTGTATGATCTATGAATATAATTTTTGTTTAATATTTTTAAACTTTTTTTGAAGGTTTTTCTTTTGCAATTTTTAAAAAGTGGGTTCATATACACCCTGGTTCAACCTATCCACTCTCCTGTATATGCCACTAGCTAATTCTGCTTTGGCTTCGTTAGTTTTGTCTCGATGTAGAGGCCTGTGATGAGTTGTTTTTAGGCAAGTTTTGCCTAGATGTTTTTAGGCAGGTTTAAATGAGGCGTTTTCTTATCGTCTTCCGTTTCACCCAGAGGGAACACTTCTCTACGGCTACCAGGTTCTCATTTCAGCGCCACACGGCTAAACAGAGAACTACACGCAGAGGTTTCTCCTATAGGATCCATAGCATAAGAACCCAACCCATATAAACATGCTAACCAGATCAGGGAAAAAAAACAGAACTACTTCATTTTCACAATATAATATACATACAGGTTTCCCTTTCAGGATCCCCCGAAGGATTACACAAAAAGGGAGGAGCTCACCTTCACTTACTAGCGTCACTCTTATAGCTCCTTATTTCAGTGGACTATGTTACAGGTGGAAGGAAGGTACTACTACTACTACTACTACTACTACTACTACTACTACTACTACTATTACTATTGCTGCTACTACTACTGAGCAGCAAGGTCGCCGATGAACTCTCTGCTCGGGATGCTGGATTGCTAGTGTTGTGCGCCGTTCTTCCGTGTCATTCCTCTGGAGCCTGGCTCTTTCTTATATAGGGGAAGAGGAAGCCTCTACCACTGCCTATGTGGCTCTTCTCGTGGCCTCTGAAGGACACTTCGTGGCACCAAATAGCAGATGGTTGGTGTCACAGTATCAGCCATATTATTGACTTTACTGTGTTGCACAGTAAAATGCATATAATTGGTGTACTGCGGGACATATTGCAATCTTTCACAGTACATGCCACATAATTGGTGTACCGTAGGACTGGTGTCCTGCATTGGTGGAAAACTTCCAGAGCATGCTTCCAGAGTTAGACACCTCAATGCCTATACTCCTAGACTTCATATTTTTGGTGGCAATCTTCTTGTATGCATACCTGGTGGCATACACCTGCATACTCCAAAGCTTAGCCGCTGGCGGTACTAATTCTTCATTTTTTTCTTACTGTGCCCCGCCCGAATTGTTGATAATACATTATCTATTGTTTTAATATGCGCCGGCCATGGTCCTCCATGCCCGATTTATTGAGTACCACTATAGGTGCATTGTTGCTTTAATATGAGCTGGAGACAGGCCTCCTCGCCCAGAAATAGGTGATTTTCAACCCACATATATTCCAGGATAATATAGGCATATGGGTAGCAATAGGAGAGATTTTGAAAAACCAGTACGGATCCAAAATTATAGGAATGATGCTCTAATTGTACATCTAGCAGCCCATGACCCAGTGGATTGGCCAAATATACTTAGCATCTGGAAAGTTCTAATAGTTAAAAAAAAATATACAAAATCAGCACAATATAGACACTAAGGTTGAAGATATGTTAACATATCTTGAAACTTTTTTAGGAGAGTCTGTTAAGCTTATATGGGAAAATTAGGTAGAGAGTTATCCGGATCTATATGAAAATTTAAAAAGGGCTGGAAGTAATCCTAATAATTTCGCTAATGTGATATCAAATATGGTTATAGCCAAAGACTCAAAAAAAGGATATACAGTATTACAAAATAAAAGGCTGAGAGAAATAGAAAAATTAACGCTAACCAGCTGAAGAGGTATAAAAGAATTCTCTCAACATTATTTATATAATGCTACCACAGCTAACCAATGATACAATAAAGGAGTAGTTGAAAGATACTTTAATAAATTGCCCGGCCCTCTAGGTTCTATAATATATGAAGAGTATAAGAAAGAATCAAATGGATATATTGTAAATATCTCTCAAGCCATAATGTTTGTGTTTAAACAGCTAATAAAGGTATGTACAAATATACAAGCACAAAGATTTATGAAAAAAGTACGATTATAATTTCTGGAATAACATTATTCCAATACCGCTGATATATGGGGAAGAAAGATATAGAAACCGAAAATATCATAAACCCCAAAATAGAAATAATAGGAATTTTAGAACAAAGAAAAGGTATTTCCTAAGAACGTCCGACAATAGAGCCCCTTACTTGCATAAACGGAATGTTAGAAGATATGATTCTAGGAAGAATTATGGTAAGACATGTGGTGTTTTATATGCAATTCACCTGATCACCTAACTAATACTTTTCCTAACACGGATCAGAAAATGTACTCTAGTAAATATGAAGAACAAGAAAGAGTTCTAATTATCGATAGTATTAATGAAAATATATTGGTTTGTGATGAGGAATCAATATATTCAATCATAGAAACTGATGAATTGGATGATGAGCTTTTAGAAGAAGAATCAAGCGAAGATGAGATAGATTTTATAGAACAAATAGCTGGTTTAAAAGTTGAAATGATGAATCAATTAGAATGCAAGCATGATTGGGTCAGAGGTAAACGTGATTATAACGTTAAATGCACTTTTTGCATATATTACCCAAGCCAGGATAATAGATTTACATGTAACCTATGCTTAAAACAAGCTTGCACTTCATGTTTAAAGGCTAGGAATCAAGTTTGGAGACAAGAAGTAGAAATTAAGCCAGAAGACCGAATCTTATCTAGCAGAGTCAGGATCCTAGAAAATAGGATAAACAAGCTAGAAGCGGAGTTAAAAGAGCTAAAATATAATTTGGAAAATAATGAAAGAAAAACTAAGGAACAAGAAGATAGTACATAAGAAATCACTGAGTTAAAAGATCATATGGTAACAATAAGAGAAAATAAAGGAGATAGGTTAATCCAATTAAAAGATGCAATAACAAGTTTCGGAAATAGATACACAGTTCTCCTACCATTCAAAGTAGTATTAGGAATAAGAATTCCAGTAAAATAATATTGAAACGAAATATTTCTTATAAAATTTTGGCTTTATTAGACACAGGTTGCATAAAAAATATTATTCATGATAAATATTTTGCAAGATGTCATGAGATAGTAAAGACTATCGAAAATAGTAAAGCCGAAGTATCCACATATATGTCAGGAATAAAGAAATTTCATAATCAATTGGTCTATACTATTGAAAGATGGACAGGACTACGCGGCGGCGGCGCTATTTAGCCCTCCCGAGCGGCGGCAAGCCCGTAGAGTGCTAGCGCACGCGCGCGTCAGCGCGCGAGGAAACTGGCCCACCCTGCGCCGTCTAGTATGTACGAGAGAAAGCGCGCAACACAGTGTGCTGCTAACTGGGCCACGACTTTGGGCCTGTCCCTTCTCCACAAACCCTAGCCTGCCAGCTATAAAAAACTACCTGCACCTTCTTCCTTCGCAAGAAACCACGCCCCCGCAGAAAACGGGTCGCTGCCCGAGATCGCCCAGCGAGGGCAAGGCCACCATTGCCAAATCTAGAACCTTGCTAGAATTCCAAAGAAAATTGATCTACAGAACAGGTATGAACTTTCCTACCCCACCTCCCCACACAACACTTACTTCTATCAAGATCTGATTCTACTTTCAACACTCAGACCAACACATACTTCTGTTTATTAATCTGATGCTAAAACTACATGTTCTAAGCTGAAACCAACACTGATATGATCTACTTTTCTCATGTGTTCTAAGTTGAAACCAACACCATAATCTGATGCCAACACTCTAGTTTTCAACACTGAGCAAATGATTTCAATGTTGCATAAAAAATCCAATGATCTGATCAAAAAACACATGAGATTTTCTCCTCCTATTAAAACCCAATTAGAGAAGCAATCATGAATACTCATACCACAAAACTTGAACAAGACAACCTTGTTTTTAGATTGCCCATGAATATAGCAGAACAAACATGACAACGGTAGCAGACACATATGAATATTGGCACAACATCTGGTTCTCCACAAAAACAAAATAGACTAAAAGACAAAGAAACACAAACTAGGTAGTGAATTTTGACATATGGACTAGAAGACTATGCCTTGGTTTACGTTCTAGCTTCGTGATCCAATTAATAAACATAAATCCTGCACCATTCTAGCTGATTCAAAGCCTGCTGCAAGAAGCAAAAAATGAAATAATTTCCATTAGTAACATGATCCAGTTCTGTCTAAAAAAAACTACACGTACAAACAAATGGATGATCATGAAGATTTACAACCTGATGGATCAAACCAAGGAAATTTCGTGGTTTCCAACTCGGATACCCAAGGTAGACTTACCAGAAATCCTACGAGCTATCTACGATACTAGGTGTAAAAAACCTATTATACCTACTGCTATATATCATGTTGAAATCATCTTTCCTTACTGCAAAACTGCCAGGATAGTTATTAGTAGATATCAGGTTTACTTCGTGCAACTGCCAGGATACCTATTTCTAGACAACAAGTTTACATTGTGAAACTACCAGGGAAACTATTGGTATATATCATGTTTACTTGATGCAAAACTGACAGGATAACTGTTCCTAGGTATCATCTTTACCTGTTGCAACTACCAGGATAACTATTGGTGGATATCAGGTTAACTTTTTTGAGAATATATAGCTTTATTGATCAGATAACATCGTTACACAAAGTCTGCCGGATACATTCCGGAGCAAAGTTTCTGAAAGTAGAAGAGATAAAGCTAGTCGCAGAGCGCGCTAAAATATGAGCGGATGTATTACAAGTTCGACGTACATGCGAGAAAGAAATTTCCTGAAAGTTTGTGGCCATAAGTTTGATGTCTTGAACCACCACTCCAACAGGACTTCGATCAGGAATCGTAGCATTGATTCGGTTGATTACTGTCAGGCAATCCGAGACCACCTGAATCTTGCCGAAACCCTCCTCGCCAGCTAGGGAGACAGCGCGGCGCACCGCCAACGCTTCAGCCAGTTCCGGCGCCGTGATCGCCTCCGATAGTTCGCTGCAGGCAGCAACACATTCACCAATGTGGTTTCGGATCACGACACCAACTCCCATTTGACGAGAAGTAGGAAAGATAGCTGCATCGGTGTTAACATAAAATGATCCTTCAGGCGGCGGAGACCATCTTGGAGTAGAAATCACGGTATCACGTCTAGTAGAAGGATCAGTTTGGAAAAGATGCATTTCAATCATCTCGGCATAAGCTTTTGCTTGGTCAGCCACTGTATGAGGACTCTTCATTGGATCACCATTCCTGGTACCATTACGAGCAGTCCAGATGTGCCAAGCAACAACAGTCAGAAGCATTTTCTCTCTGTCAGAAGAGTGTAGCATGAAATCATGGAGCCAAGTGCGGGGGCTAGTAAATTTGCTTCTGCGAAGATGAACATGATTAGTTGCTTTGATCTCCTGCCACACTTCACGGGCAAAGTGGCAAAACAAAATCACATGTTCGATAGACTCCTCTCGACCACAGTAGATTAAATTAGCCGAGGTTGGAATGTGCCTTCTGCACATTTGAGTTCCTGAGGGAAGACAGTCATGAGCAAACCTCCAGAGATTAATCTTCATCTTTGCTGGAGCTTTAATAGCCCATAGTTTCCTCCAAAATATGATGTCTGCCTCAGTACAAGAACTTGCGCCTCCACCCTGCTTGCTTCGGTCAAGGAAGAATTTCTCCCTTCTTGCCAATCTGTAGGCCGAAGCAACGGTGTAGTCACAGAAACGGGTGTAAGGCCAGGAGACAAAATCCTCCCCTGCCCGTCGACTGATCGGTATTTGAAGGATAGAATTGGCAACCTCCTCTTCAAACAACGAGCGTACGACATCTGCATCCCAACAACACAGACTTTCATCAATTAGGAAGTCAACTGTTACACCCGCTGGAATTGGTGACAAAACCTCAAAAGAACCCGGTTTATGATCTGGGATCCAATTGTCGGTCATCATCTTGATTTTCTTGCCATTACCGACACTCCATCGGACTCCTTCCCTGACAAGTTCCATCCCAAAGGAGATGCTGCGCCAAGTAAATGATGAAGATCTCGGCTGTGTGGCATCCCACAGATCGCAATCAGGGAAATACCGCCCCTTGAGAACTCTTGCACAGAGAGATGATGGATCCGTGAGTAATCTCCAGCCTTGGCGCCCGAGCATGGCTTGATTGAACAATAATAGGTCCCGAAAACCCATACCACCCAACTGTTTAGGTGTAGACAACCATTCCCAACTGCGCCAATGCATTTTCTTCTTTCCTTCGTCGACACCCCACCAATAGTCAGCGATGGCTCGGCGCAAGGACTCACACGTGGAAACCGGGAGCTGAAAACAGCTCATGATATAGGTTGGGATAGCCTGGATGACAGCCTTCAAAAGGGTCTCCTTCGCAGCCCTTGACATAGGTCTATCAGACCAACCATTCATATATTTCCACGCTCTGCTCACTATGGACTGAAAAGCCACAGTAGGGGAGCGACCAATGCCCGTGGGCATACCCAAATATGTTTCCTGTAGGGCTTCATTAGTCACTTCCAGGTGTTGCATCACATTCTGTTTCACTTGAGAATCACAATGGAGACCAAAGAAAATACTAGATTTATCCATGTTGATCCTCTGACCTGAGCCTTGGCAATACAAAGTTAGAGTTTCCTTCAAAGCTGCTACACTCCTGGCATCACTTCGCGCAAAGAAGATGCTATCATCTGCAAATAGGAGGTGGGAAATAGGAGGGCCTGATCGACCGTTACGAATACCATGTAGAACCCCCACGTGCTCCTTCTGAAACAGCAGACTAGACAAACCCTCGGTGCAAAGTAAGAAGAGGTAGGGGCTAATGGGATCCCCTTGTCTGATTCCTCGACTAGGTACCACAGGTGAAGTCAATTCCCCATTAATTCGGACTGCATATCTAACATTGGTAACACATCTCATAACAGTGTTGATCCAGTCCGTAGAGAAACCCAACTTACACAAGCAATTGTACAAATAGCCCCATTCCACACGATCATAAGCTTTCATCATATCAACTTTAAGCGCGAAGAAAGGCCTTTTTGATCTCTGCTTTCTGATAGTGTGCAGGCACTCATATGCAATCAATGCATTATCAGTGATCAGTCTCCCTGGTACAAATGCACTCTGATGCTCACTAATTATCACCGGCAAAATAGTTTTGAGTCTGTTGGCAAGTACTTTGGAAGCAATTTTATATAGAACATTACAGAGGCTGATCGGTCTAAAATTCTTTAGATGTTCAGGATTGTTCACCTTTGGAATCAACACAATGACGGAATCGCAAAAACCCTCAGGAATACCATCCCCCAAAAGGAAACCCCTCACAGCCGAGCAGATGCTGTTCTTCAGAATGCCCCAATGATTTTGATAAAAGAGAGCAGGAAATCCATCGGGGCCAGGGGCCTTAGTAGGTCCCATCTGAAAGAGTGTTGTCTTGATTTCATCATCCAAAAAAGGTTTGGTGAGATCAAAGTTCATCTCTGCCGAGACTTTAGGTTAGATGGCCTCAATAACAGCAGTATCATCAAAGGATTCCGAGGAAAACAATTGACTGTAAAAACCCTCAGCCATACCTTTGATACTCGGGAGATCCTCGCAGCGCGTGCCATCCTCCCGCACCAGTGCACGAATTTTATTGGTACGACGGCGTGCCGAAGCGCGAGCGTGGAAGAACGCGGTATTCCGATCTCCCTCCTTGAGCCAGTCCACCCTGGACCTTTGACGCGCAATAATTTCTTCACGCTCGAAGAGTTCGCATAGGCGTCTTTCCGTCCTGCTGGCAGTGAGATCATTACCAGGTGAACGTGGTTGCAGTCTGATCACTTTGAGTTTGTGTTCAAGCTGCTTGATCTCCTTTCGAACCGATCCAAAGCTCTCGATCCCCCACCTTTGCAGACTCGCAGCGACCCCCTGGAGACTGTCCCAAGTAGACTGAAGGGAGGGGGGACTCGTATTCGCTGCAGCCCAAGCTTCTTCAACAGTGCTTTGGTAATCTGGGGCACGAATCCATGCTGCTTCAAACCGAAAGCCAGACTGGACCGGTTTCTTGACAGGTGAACGACTGAACTGTTGCAGTCGAATCAGTATAGCGAGGTGATCTGTGGTGGTAGTCACAATATTCTCGACGTTTGCATCATCAAAACGGTCACGGAAGAGACCATTAGCCACTGCTCGATCAAGTCGCACTCGGATGAGGGATTCATTACTCTGTTTATTAGACCATGTGAAGGCTGGACCCGAGTACCCCAAGTCCACCAGGCCACAATCATCAAGACAACTTCTGAATAAATCCATCTGTGCTTCAGAACGGAGATTAGGTCCAGCATGCTCCTCTTGACAAAGAGCTTCATTAAAATCGCCACATAACATCCATGGGCCATCCATCTGAGCACGAAGTCGACGAAGAAGGGTCCAAAATACGTGTCTCTTCTCTCTGCAAGGCTCTCCATAAACGAAGGTGATGCGCCATGGAGCCATATCAGCTGCTGATGCAACAATGTCGATGCAGTGAGACGAGTACCCTTTTAAGTCGACAGTAAACTGGTCAGACCAGAAAAGTGCAAGACCTCCACTGAGGCCCTCACAACTGACTGCGAAACTACCCGTATAGCCAAAAGTCCACATGAAATTCCGGGCTCGCTTTTCCTTCATCTTAGTCTCCGAGAGAAAGAGGAAGGAGGGTCTGTACGTTGTAAGCAACCAACGTATCTCGCCTACTGTCGCGTCAGACCCAAGTCCGCGACAGTTTAGGGACATGACACTCATTGCGCTTGGCGGGGCTGCTCCGCAGCCGCCGCCGGATCCGCCGATCTTGATTCTGTCCGTTGTTTCTTGTGCGAGTCATCACGAGCTGAGTCATTCACCACCGCCACCGAAGTCCCAGTTTGTTCCGTTTGCCTAACAGCGATGGTTAGCACACCGGGTGCCTCAGCAGTATAGTTTGCAACACCAGCATTCTTCGATACATAAATCTGCTTCACCTGCTTCCTTTTCTGGCCGGTTACCCGATCCTGCTTTGTGACACCAGAAGCAGTAGTAGCACTGTCCTTGGCTCCCTTGCGAGCCATAGGGGTTTTGCGTGCCTTGGGCGCTTTCTTCATAGGTGAGGTAACCTCACCCTTCCCCTCAGCCTTCTTCTTGCTACCATCAGGGTTCGAAAACTGCGACCCTGAACCATATTCAGTGCTGTTCCACGAGGCTCGGCTGGATTGGGATTGATCGGAAGATCCCCCCATCTCCTTCTTCTTGCGATCTGGAACACACAGTCTTTCGCCATTATAAGGAAGCTTACCATCTCCATCTCTCTCAGCGGGAGTAGGGCATGCCAGAGATGAATGCCCTATAAGACCACAGGAAAAACAGTAGGTGGGAAGTCGCTCATACATGACATCGTAATGAACCGTTTGATCCCTTTTCTTGGAGTAGACAGAAACACAACGCATGATAGGCTGCGATGCATCAATATTGACACGCACTCGGAGAAAAGAACCCCAAGCCCTGCCCTTCTCATCAACTTCTATCTTGTCCACCTTACCCAGACGGGATGCCAGGGCCATGCCCCGCTCGGAATTCATCAGTTCGTACCCGAGGTTCAAAATTCGAGCCCAGACATGGAGCTCATCAAACACAATGTCTTCTGGTTTGCGACGCGGATCAAACTCCTTGAGAAGGATCGCATGTTTATTGATGCACCATGGACCTCCCTTCGCAACCCGAGATCTGTCCGCTTCCGATCCAAACTCAGCCAGAAACATGTTGGGACCCATTGGTCTCACGATCAGCCCTTTAGGGTTTCCCCACGCCGGTCGAACCACCGACGTAATGGTATTGACATGCAGCACATTAGGGTTTAGAACTTTACCAACCAGGGCCCAATCAGGGCACGGAAGATCCTCGTCTCCCTCATCGTCTAGGATGAATGGTGTGGCTTCTTGTTGAGTCAGTTTCAGCTTCTGCATCATGTCTGTCACAGAATCACCAGCCGCCATGGATGCGCTAGCCGAACCGCCCTTGGGCGCCGCCCCACTCGTACCCAGAAACGAAGACGCCGCAGAGTTCGATCCGGGATCTGCAGTCACCGGCGTCATCACTTGGTCCGTCACCGCCAACACGCGCTTACCAGCCATCTCAGTCGAGATCTCGATCCGATCACCAAAACCGACCAAGGGTGGGCGGTAAAACAGAGTTTACCCCTTGATCACCCCGAGTCTGAAGAGAGATCCGGAAATCGAGATGAGCGAACAGAGAGGGGAGAGAGGAGAGCGCGCTAGTTGATGTATGGGAAGATTAGAGATGATCACAAGGGCCTCGAGATCATCAAACGGAGTCGGTAGGTACTAGGGTTGAGAATCGCCAGAGCCTGGCGGAAACCCTAGACGTAGCGACATGTCCCGAAACAAATGTGCAGCTGGGTGGGGTGGGATCACGCCACGTCGTCGTGTTGATATCAGGTTAACTTAGTAGAACTGCAAAAAGGTTTCTAATATCCATGCTCATGTTCCTATTTTAATCCTGATTATGAGTTCAATCCATTATTATAGCTACCAGGATAACTGAGAGTGGATACCAACTTATTTATTCATAGTTATCAGGTCAAAAAAACATGTTGAACAGTTTCTAATATGATTTTTCAAAAAAAAACATTACTTTCAGGAAATGTTCATGTCGGAGGTTGTGAAGAAAATACAGTTTCAGCTACACATGGTCCTGTTGACATGTAAATGACGTTGGGAGAAACAAGTGTTCACACCCCTAGAACTGAAGCGGAAAACGGAAATGATGCTACAACAGAGGCTATATCCACACCGCAACCCCCTGCCACACACATGAGATTTGACACACTGTCGGAGGCAGAGAAGCACTATAGGCGGTATGCAAGGAGAAAAGTCTTCGACATACGATACGACTACAGAAAGCCATCTGAAGTTACTGGGGATATAATAAGAGCAGGAATACTTTGCACGAAGGGAGAAAAACCAGAAAAATTGAAAGAAGACACGCAAAACCCGAAATCCTTGTGTCGGGGAGAAGGAGAAACACGCATCCACGCACTAACTGCCCGACACACATGAAAGTGAAGTTTCGAGATGGCAGTTGGGTTGTCACTGACTTCAACAGAAAAATGGTAGCTATGACACAGAAAAATGGCAATTATATATAGACAATATGGTAGTTCTTTCAAATAAATCCGGTGGTTGAATTAGGAAAAAAACTAATACAGAAACAATTTAGGAGTACCAGGTAAACAAACAATGCGAAAAATAATACCTCAATGGTACTTGTGGGATGGATATTGATCTGCGTCCAAGACTCATAACCATCGGGGCCACCAAAAAGACCTATTTACCGAGATAAAACATCCTTGAATTCATCTCTTAGTTGCGTTTATGAACAATAAACATAAGTAAGAACAGAAAAAAAGGATGCAAACCTACATATAGAAAAAACGTTAGGAAACAACCTGCATCACTCCAAACTTGGTTGAATCATACTCCTGCATGTCCCATGCGGTTACGCAATCCCTTGCAACTGTTGTCCATGAATTAATTGCGTACGGTGAATCCTCTAGCTCGAGAACCAATTCATCGCTATTGAGAGCAGTGATGTAGCGTAGCTAAAACATGAATAAATAAATAAAAATTAGCAGCTACATATGGAGATACAAGCTTTTCTATTGTTACGAAATCAGCTACACAAAATTTATTGTACGAGTTCAATGATGAATTAGAACCAAAAACATTTGTAGAACTCGTAAGATACCATGATATGATAACACAGATACCAGATTTGTAATACACAACTATCATGTGTTAAGTTCAGAACTCACATGTTTATTTCAAACAAAAAAGACAAGTAAAAATGGAAACATGAATATGTAGAACAAAAGATTTGTTTACTATAGAAAAAAGCTACCATAATAATCAGTGAGTGAGAAAAATCTCACCATGCAATATAATAGACAACCCTTTCCAAATTTCCCACTTGACAAACTCTCATGCAGCTGATCAACTACAAACTTGCACATGTTCATCTCATCAGCTCTTCCAATGTCAGGCTATTTTATTTGCAAAAAAAAATATTGCACAGATAAGTCAATAAAGTTAATGATGCCAGCAAAACTAGAAACAAGAAGCTGTTAAAAATAAAATATACCAGAATGGAGTAAACATTGTTGCTGATTTTATTGTCACGGGTAGGAGCAACTATAGTGGAAACAATGTGAATCATCCATAGCTCCTTAAAAGTATCGTCTGCTTCCTGGTGATCGGAATTTTTTTGGGAAACATAAGATGCGCTAGGCCTGCTGCCTTTACCAGGGAAGAGGCGACTTGAAATCTCTGCCTCCAGATCAAAATCCACTGTGCAATTGACCTCCAATGGGCCACGTGGCAGACCAGTCATTATCTCCACATACTCTTCAGTAAGAGGTATAACTCCACGACATGGGATAACAAAGGCTCGCCTTGACGGGACGTAGCATATTGCAAACCAACTTACCAAGAGATTGTGCAAATCTTCACACTTGATGTTCAATAAACTGCCTTGTCCCATGGCTGATCATCTGTCAGACCATTCTTACAAAGCTTGATGACTGGTCTTGGAGATGCCCTGTTACGGTCTACCTCGTTAGACTGCAAAAGAAAAACACAAAAGAAAAAGAAAGGTAAGAAAGAAGTAAAATATTAAACAGAAAAAAACAAACAAAATGGTAGCGGGGGATAGTAAGTAGAAAAAATATGCTTGTCGATATCAATTTAGTCACTAACAGTTACAACAAAAAAATTGACCTCGGATACAATGAATTTTTTTTGTTTAAAAATACAGCAGTATGATTGCATATACTAGGTAAATCACTGATAATTCCCATAGTTGAAACTCTTAGTTACCATGAAGTATTAGAAGAAAACAAAATCCAAAAGCTTGTAGATACCAGGTTAAACACTAGTAGCTACCAAGAAAGTTTTGATATCAGATAAAAGGATAAAAACCAACAGCGTGCTTGTAGATACTAGGTAACTCGGTGATAATTGTCGTATTTAAAACTCTTAATTACACTGATGTTTAGAAAAGAAAAAATAATCCAAAATGCTTGTAGATACCAGGTTACACACTAGTAGCTACCACAATTATTGTTCTCAGATACCATGCTAGAGAACAGAACTAAAATACCTTGATGTCCTTCTTTTGACCCTTCCTTTTGACAACACGAGGCTTATTCAGTGCAGACTTCCTCCGACCCATCTAAAAAATAACAAAAAAACAAGAATCTAGATTAAAAATGGAATTGATATTCTTGAAAAAATTGTAAAGTCGTGTAAAATAAGGTGAGAATTCTAGTTGAGTTGAAAACAAACACACGGCCATATATAACAGAAAAGCATTTGAACAGGTACACCCCAAAAACATCTAGCACATGGCTTAACATACAACTATACTTTAATCTGGCATTAATAAACAACTACTATTCATTTACCATGAAAATAAAAAAACAGCCAAAAAAGGCCATGACAGGGCCAAATCTAATATTGAAGACAATTTTCATCTACTTTGCATTAATAAACAACATATTTTGGAGCACAAAAATAGTGGCTAACACTACTCTAACAACAAAAGGCTACCAATGTATATGACACACAAAAAAAACTACATGGCCAAACTGCAGATTCAGATTCAGAGCATATACATGCAGAAAATTTACATCAAAATACTTAGAAGAACTACATGGCCAGGGGCAACCAAAAACGAGGTGGTTTCAATTCTTCAATCAAAATGGACAGGGGGATAGGGGGGAAATGCTCATTGTGGCGAGGGGGATTAGACGAATCAGAGATATAGACACATCGGTGACGGTCGACCTGTGGAGAAAGTAGGCAGCACGGCGAGAGGAATCTGCGGGCTCAACACGGCGAGGGGAACCTAAACTTCGACGGCGAAACTGTGGTGGAAGACGGACACCCGGTTAACTCCCACCATGCGCGAAGCCGGACAACAAACCCACACGGGAAGGTGAGGCTCACCACGACAATGAAGAGCAGCGGAATCAAGGCAGCGAGAGGGGGAACCGGCTCACCGGCGTCGGGGAAGAAACGACCTACAGGAGATCAATACAACCTCACATACGGTAAGGCCCTTTGCTCACGCCGCAGAACTTCCCGTGTCACTGTCAGATGCGGCGAGAGAAGCAACGAAATCCAGAGGTGATGTGGACGCACGGGCTCACCTTGGCTCGAGGAGCGAGGGCGGAGCTCTCCACCGGCGGCGGACGATGCGAGGCGAGCGAGAGGAACGACAAATCGAAGCCCTCGTCGTCGGAGGAGAGAGCGAATGCGGCGAGGGGAATGGATTTGGACCAGATGAACCCTGGGCACGGTTCCCGAAATTCAAATCCCTTACCCCCCGCAAAACTTCCCCGGTTCACTGCCAAGGTGGGCCTACAACGAGGGCGACTTGAGGATGAGAACGTGCTCTCTTCTCTCGCGCAGGACACGGACAGGTGGGGCCCACTTATTTAGAGCAGCTACGTGCGCGGGGAAACGGGGGGAGTTACCGGGTGTGCGGAGCGGTTGCGCGGAAACGGAGCGCAGCGCGTGCGTCGCACGAATATCAACGGGCCGCCGCTGCGAGCGTCACGCGGGCGGCGCCTTCTGTTAGATTTTTCCTTGAAAGATATATAAATGGAACAAAATACATAATAGATGAAATTATAATTTGAAATTTATCGGTTATACATGATGACATGATATTAGGACTAAGGTTTTTACAACAATCTTTACACTGATCCAGGACAGAGCGTGAGTAGTCATGTGTACTTTATATGCCTCTAGCTAATTAATTCTGTTTTGGTTTCTTTGGTTGTGTCTCGATGTAGAGGCCTGCGATGAGTTGTGGGACAAATCAGGATCCCTTTGGTTTATATAGTTCTTGGGGCACGGGTCTCACTATACTTGGAGAAAGTGACAGTCCAAATTGTTGAATATATTAGCAATTTAGCACATGATTTAATACGAAATAGTACGAAGTAAACCATGACAGTAGCAATTATACTAAGCATGCAAATATTGAAATCTAGTGTTGTATTAAAACCGATCCAATCTACAGCAAGCAGTAGACAAAAGAATTGCAGTTGTATCTCGTACAAATGAGAGAGAGATACGTACGATGCAGCGGTAGCGGCATCGCTGTTGTTGTTGTCCATGTTGTCGGCCATGTCGTCGATGAAGAGGTTGCCGAGGTCGGAAAAAAAACCGTCGTTGTGGAAGTAGTCGCCGTCAGCAGTCGCGCGAGTGCGCTCCCCAAAAACCTGATCGCCCCTCTCCCGTACAGGATCACAAGAGGCGGGGTTCCGGAGGCCTGCTGTCCCTTCTCGCGGTGCACGCCGGAAGGAGGGATGGAGAAAACTTGATTGGCGGCGCAGTGCTTAGGAACGGTGGTGCGAAACCATATGACGAAGTGAAAGCTAGGGTTTACAGTATGCGCGTATTTATATACGGGCTGGGAGAGACGTGGGCGTAACTCCACGTCTGAGTCGGTTCGGTTTCACGATCCAGTAGGAAACGGAAACGGTTTAGCAATTAACGCGTCCGTTAATTACCAAGTTAATAACTCATTAAGTTTTTTCCAACCGACAAAATAAACGCTCTCGGCTCGGCTTATTCCCGCAACCCGCGTCACGTCGGGACGTGTCGAGGCGAGGCGGGCGGTGGGAGCAGGAGCGCGCGTGTGGCACACCTCTCCTCTTATCTTGCCAACTCATACATGAGGTAGAATGGCTCACCTTATAAGGTGGTTCCACTCTCTCCAAACTAGCAGTATGGGACTAAAGTTTAGTCTCAGTCCCCACTTGTATTATTAATAAATGGGCCATGACAATTTCAGAATTTATTGGGCTTAATTGGGCCATATGGTGCAGCCCATAAATTCCAACACAAATCGGAGAATTGACGACTTAATTGACTAGCACTCTTGATGTTTACGCATCGAGAAGATACGTTGGATACATGCGTTAGATTTTTATATCAAGTTTTTAGTGCGTCCAAGATGGGATTGACTGAGTAGCTAGCTGGCAGCTTAGATTTGATTTGTTCTCGGCCTAGTAGAGTTGTTCTCCTCTGGATGCATCGCTGCGCGCCCCTTTGTGCCTTGAAATTACCTACCCCAACTAAATCTGCTTGCTGTATCCAAAGTAAACATCTGTTTGTACGTTCTCAAAAGTAAGATGTTCCATGCATTTATAGTAGACATTTCTGGACGGCCTTTGAAAATTGCAAGATTAATGTATCTATAAAACCTACTATAAGGTCACGTTTTCTGCCCACCGTGTACTTTCAGCATATAGCAACGATTTCCGTATAGCTATTTCAAGCATAACGATCGAATACTGGATCGAACGTAGGCACAAACGCCAGCCCGCGTACGGGTGAGAAAGTAAAAAAAAAAATTGACTGCACTATCATATTGGAAGTTTTCATCTGAAGTCTGAAGAGGCGGCAATTAGCATTGACGGCACGTTGTAATTTCCGTGTTACCGACGGTAATTCCAGCGATGATCAATCTGCCGCGTGCCCTCGTGAGCACGGCGGTTTAATTGGGAGACCACGGCTGGCCAGGAAGACGTGTAGATGCGCCTGATAGCCCAACTGTAAGATCTGGATGGGAAGTCGCCGTACGGTATCCATGCAAAAAAAATATATATATATATATCGTCGTACGTACTCTGTAACCAGTCGCGCGTATGGTTCAGGGCGTGAAAATCATTGCTACGTACTCTGTGTTTATAGCATATTCTTGTAAGGAATATTTGCTTTTATTCTACAAAAAAAATATTGTCCGCCAAATTGCATACTCTAAAATGGTTCACAGCGTAAACGAGAAAATACTGATTTCTTCATTCTGGCTGTAAATATCTTGTCGTCATATTGTGTCTTCTTTCCCCTCTAATCCTGACTTTCCTGTTCGATTTTCCCGTGCTACAGGACTTAGGTAGTTTGCTGAGTGCATGCCTTTTATCCGGCACTAGGCAAACATGCGAGTTTGCCGGGTGTCTCGATAAAACACTCGACATATACTTGGTTTGCGGTGTACTTTTTAGGTAAAACACCCATCTGAAATAAAATAGTGCGTACATGTACATTTAGATTTTCAGAGCAAAGCTTTTCAATTTTTAGTTTACTTTCTACACTAAAAAAATATTTACACTTTTATAAACCACTTTAATAAAGAAAAAAGAAACAATAGATAAAATTTATCTGTAATTCAACATTTTAGCACTGAGCCATGGATATATTAGCTTAGGATGAATACGAAAGTTCAATTCATCTATTTTAAATGGTACTTGGTTCACAATAATGTGCCTTTTTATTTTCTAAAAATCAAACATGGTTTTCTCATTCAAGTGCAAAATTAAACCCCTCAGATTTTCACAGAAAATAGACTATATTTGATGGAAAATTTCAAATACTATGAACTTCCTCACTTTCTATCTATGTTTTCCCTTATATATTATTTTATCGATTTATCTAAAGTAATTCTAATTTGGACTAGAAGTGCATGATAGTTTGTTCCTAAAAATTAACAAAAAATATATTTTAAGTTACCAAGAAAAATTCTATGCAACAGACGCATAGAGTACTGAATATTAAGGTCCTTGCTATAAATAGTTACATGGGTGATTTTGACCCATTTTAAAATAAAACAAAAGGAAGTGAAAAAAAATGTCAAAAAATACCAATATTCAGCATAGTCCTTTTATGTGTGTTAGAAATTGATAAACACGGATATTAACATATTTAATAAAACTTCACAAAATGGCATATCATGCAGGAATGTTCATGATTTTCGAGCAAAATGACCAAGATGATGGTCATATCCATGACATAGGTCATCATATTTTGACCATATTTTACATAAAGGTGCATCTTTCCATGACATAAATTAGTGTCCAAAGGAGTTTACAACTTTTATAAAAAGAATGTTTTTTACATTTCTAAGTGCAAAAAGGAGATTTGGGGGGGGGGGGGTTGCAAGTGCAAACAATATTGTACAAAATGACAATTTCACACAAATTGGCTCATATGGATAGTCAATTCCCATGTTCTTAGAATTTTCATAATTTCTAACTACTTTTTAGCATAGAGTATTTAGAGTCGGGGGAGAGGTTTCTCATATGTTTTCAACAGTAGCCGACTAGGCGAAGATGGGGAAACCCTATAAGCCTTCTAGCCTATCTTAAAGAGGGGAAGTGAAAGAGCATATGTTTTGAGATGGCTCACAGCATGCCCCCACCTCCACCATATGGCTTAGGCATCTTGGTATGCTCCCATAATTGCAAGTACCACAATCTTGATGACTGCAGGTCTCATATGCGTGCGTAACTTGAGACCTTGCAGCTCTGGTACTTGAAGTGATCATTTGAGTGAACCACGAGGAGGAAGCACTAGGGGCATGTTTGGCTACTCGCATGGACTTTGTGCCTTTTGCATTTATGGCTCACTAGGTCCTGGCTAGGGAGAAACGTGGCTTGGACATTTTCCGGAGCCCGTTTGGTTGCCAATAAAAGTATTTCCAGGCTCGTTTCGGTTGGAACAAGGTAAAATGCACCAGGTGTTTTGTTGCATTTGTGTGTTTCACATATGCAAACTGTGGGTGTTTGGTTGCTCAAGGATGGTTGTTGCCCTCACCTCTTCTCACTAGTGCTGACCTTTCCATAGATTAGAATACATAGATATGTAAACATAGTAGAAAATTAACGATGTTTCAGTCCTACCTACTAGCAAATGGCAGTTTATCACAACATCATAGTTGGCATACCTACTAACATTTCTCATTTTAAACACACATATGGTTTATAGGGGGAATTTATACGGTATTGGTAAGGGGGAACCATCTTATTCTTCTTCTAATTCGTCGTATTCCTCTTCTTCTTTAGATCCTAGTGTTGCCCCTATGTGCGCACACTGTATCTTCCCAATCCTGCATCTTATTCTATACAGCTTCTTGATCACAAACTTTGGCACCATGGAAATATATATTGTTATCTGCAGTCATATCATCTTTCTCCAAGAATAACTCATCAATACTCCATCCTAACACCTAGTTATGAAGTATGCAACATGAAATAGTGAGTTTAACTTGGTTGGCGCACAAGTGGAGATCGATGATCTTAAAACTGATTTTCAAAGCAAGAAATGCCCTTTGAACCATAATTCTAAGGTTAGAGTGTCTGAAATAAAAAAAAATTATTTGGCATTATTGAACATGATACTCGTGCATCTACAAGGTAGAACATTCCATATTGAATATTGATCCCATTTGGTTGACTCACATTTTCAGCAAGGATGCTTGCATCATGGGGAGATTCTTACCAATCATCTAGCACATATGTGAACTTTAGATCAAAATCAATAGCATCAAGCCCATTCTGGTATTGGTATTGCTTTCTACCCTCTAAGTAGAAACTTTTGATATAGTAAATCTCTAGTAGTCACATGATTACCATCAATTTACCAATACAATTATATTGACACGAAAAAAAAACTTATTTAGACAACAAATAAATGACGTCATGGAATGAAGTAACAAATCTGATTTTCTTTAAAACATGGATACCGCCTATCAAGGTTTTGTATCCGCCGTGGAATTTGACCAGATGATGTCTTGCTCATCTCTCCTCTAAGTACTTCACCGCATAAATGAATTTCTTGAAATATTGTGATATTACCTTATTGGATCTCCTAAATATGTTGTGAATCACTCAGAACATCTGGTTAACCTACAACATGAAGGAACATTGCTACTTTCTCTACAACATAAATAGCGTGTAGACGCCCTCGTTGGTAAACCCCAAGAGAAAGGTTGTGAAGAGTGCAGCATCAAGTTTTCCCTCGGAAAAGAAATCAAGTTTGAATCGACCGGTAGGAGGACAAGCAATCTCTGAAGGTTGATGCAGCTGAGGTGGCAGAGAGCACTACCAGGTCAGCAGCAACGTGGAACCTACACAACACAATCAAATCACTTTGTCCCAACGAACCAGTGAGGTTATCAATCTCTGTGGTTTTTCTGAACACAAAGAGGTTAAACGTATGGTGTGGAAAACAGTAGCAACATTATGAAAGCAGTAGGTGTTTTATCAGTATGAGGAAAAAGGACCGGGGTCCACAGTTCACTAGTGGTGTATCTCCATGAAAGATAAAAAACATGTGTGGTGAATAAATTATAGCTAGGCAATTGACAGAAATGAAGGCTGCACTGTAGTGCCTATGCAAGACATAAAGATTACTATGTGATTCATGCAGTCATTACAACAAAATACATAGACCGTTATCCAACTGCATCTATGACTAATAATCCACCCTCCGAATATCATCCGAAAAAACGTTGGGTATTAAGTTGCAAGCAACAGATAATCGCAGTAAGAAAAGTTTGTAATGTGAACCATACAATCATCCTTAGACAAAGCATTGTTGTTTTCTCCCTAATGGCAACAACACATCCTCCATCTGTCACGTTTCTGTCACTCAAGCACAGATGCAAAGGAGGCATGAACCCACTATCGAGCATAAATACTCCCTCTTGGAGTTACTAGCATCTACTTGGCCAGAGAATCTACTAACAATGGAGAGCATGCAAGATCATAAATAACATATGCATGAAGATAACATGATAGATTGATAATCAGAAGACATAGCATTCAACATTAATCAGATCCCAGCAAACACAACATGTAGCATTACATAAAGATGATCTTGATCATCTTAGGCAGGTCACAAGATCTAAACATGAGGCACAAAGTGGAGAGAACAACCATATAGGTACTGTTATGGACCCGTAGTCCAGGGATGAACTACTCACGCATCACTTCGGAGGACGGCATGGTGGTGTAAACCCCTCTGGTGATGAATTTCCCTCCCGGCGGGGTGCCTAGGAGAGCTCCATTACCCTCCCGATCTCGGGATGATGATGACGGCGGCCTCGGGTGTTTTTCGGGGAGAAGTGGGATATGTCTAGGGTTTACGTCTCGGGGGGATTAAATAGGCAAAAGGGCAGATGCGGTGGAGGCCTGGGGGCCCCACACCACCCCAAGGCGCGGCCAGGGGCGCGCCGTCCTATGGTGTGGGCCCCGTGAGGCCCCTCTCTGGGTCTCTCCGGGACTCCGTGGAACCTCCGGGAATTCTATGACTTTCGGGCTTCGAATTTTCCAATTCCGAGAATATTTCCAGAACAACTTTTCAGAAACTAAAAACAGCAGAAAACAGGGAACTGGCTCTATGGCATCTTGTCAATAGGTTAGTCCGGAAAATCGATTAAAATGACATAAAGTGTATAAAAACATGTGGGAAACAATAAGAAAACAACATGGAACATCATAAATTAGGGATATGTTTATTACGTATTAACATCCCCAAGCTTAGTTCCTACTCGTCCTCGAGTAGGTAAACGATAAAAACACATAATTTGTCTGGTGACATGCTATCAACATAAATTTGATCATCAATAATGTAAAAGCATATGTAAGCTGAGATCATAGAACTTCAACATAAGCATGATAAATAAAACGTTAATAATAAAGCATAGCAATCACCTTGCATCATGAGAAGTAACACAAATAAAAGATCATGAATAACAATGCAAAGAGAGAGATACGTTTGTTTCAAGTATAGAGAAAGCATGGCAAAGTGATATTTCGCAAGTCCTTAAGAGTGGGGCAAAACATAAATGCCAGGACACCTTCAAAGTTCATGAGGAAGACTAGAACAAATAATTAGATAATAAGCAATAACACATCATGAATCAATTAATAAAGACAAATGCACATAAAACTCAGAATAGAAACTATGCTCTCTCAACTGTGCATAAAGTTAGAAGGTGGAGACTCAACATAAAAGTAAAAGAAGAAGCATGGATCACTCATGTTCTAGAGATTTTATTTTATTAATAGAGGTATTAAAAAGCTTGACACTCCTCCCATCTATCTTACACAAACCATGGCTAACCGAATCCTCGGGTGCCTGCCAACAATCACATAACGTGGAGGAGTGTCTATATTTGAAGAGAGGTGTATGCTAGTGTCAACGAATGGTAAATAGAAAATACAGTACGTCACAAGCCAACTAGACTTCACAAGAGAGGCTCCCATATGAAGGACGCATCTGGGTAGAAGGTCATCCCTATTTATCTTTTGTTTACACAATTATGCTTTGACTGGTAAATCAGGGGCAAAAATAGTGAAGAAAATTTGTTTCTATTAATTTGGGGCTGGGCACCCCGCTGCCAGCTCTTCTATCAATTGGATAAGAGGATGAAGCCACTAGTCCAAGGTGTGAAAGTGCAATCAACAAGTGAGATAAAAATTATCTATTTACGTCCTCATGAGTAAAACAAGAACACAAAACATGAGTAATTTTGAAAGTTTTAAAGGTAGCACATGAGCAATTTACTTGGAGTGACAGTTAAATACCACATGTAGCTAGGTATGGTGGACAATGGGAAAAGTTTGGTTTTTGGAAGTTGGATGCACGAGTAGAGCTCATACTCAGTACAGGTGGAGGCTAACAAAATACTGGGAGCCACAAATCAAGAGAGCACAAGAGCCATAATCATGCATAGAGACATAAACATCATTAATCAAAGCATGAGTGATACCACAGGTTCAAAAAATAAATGATCATAGAGGCTATAAGTGACTGGTTCATAGTCATAAACATGGTGTGAGCATGCGCCAAGTCAACCAAATAAAACATTCAAAGGAGAATACCACAAATTTATGCTTCAATATGACAAGAACAACTCATGATTCTTTCAATGGCACATTAAACACTCTCAGCTATTTGAGGCTAATCATGATTATCAATGACCAAAAGGCCTTAGAACTAAAATAACATCTAGCATGATATGAAAAAGCTCTAGCCACAGTCTATACAAGTTTCTACTTGCACCGTTAAAAATTCTACTTCAAGCAGCAGTTTCTTTTCCCAACAATCACCATATAAAACATGCTTTAACAAAAATTATCTACATGATACACCAAGAAAATATGAGAGTACTCACATAAAACTACTAAAACTAATAGCTCTGAATAAGAGATGCAATGAAAACAAGACCTGGACAGGCTAATTTGCAGTAACTAGAAGAAAAACTAAGAATACTAGCATAGAAAGTATTCAAATGAAAAAGAGGAGCGTGTCTCCCTCCCAAACAAGGATTATAGGTCCAATGATATTATGGAAGCAAGGAAAAAATAAAACAATGGAAAACAATATAAAAACAAACAGACGCTCCAAGTAAACTTCATATGATGTGACCAAATAAAAATATAGTTTCACGAGAAGTGACCTGATAGATAGTTGATGAAGAAGGGGATGCCTTGGGAATCCCCAAGCTTAGATGCTTGAGTCTTCTAAAAATATGCTTGGATGAACCACGGGGGCATCCCCAAGCTTTGACCTTGCAATCTTCTTGGTCACATATATCACCTCTTCTCTTGACACTTGAAAACTTCCTTCACACCATACTCAAACAGTAATTCGCATTAGAGAGTTAGTGCAACAATAGAAAATACATGGATTCTGTACGGCACAAGTGCTATCGATACTCTTAAACATTAGCTACAGCCACTGATGTCTCGTGAAGCAAAGAAATTCACTTGACATCGCAAAAGAGCAAATGCAAGAAAAATAGCAGAATCTGTCAAAACCAGAACAGTCTGTAAATACGAATTTTTTCGAGCCACTTACGTTGCTCAGATTGAAAAACTTAAAGAACTAAAAATTTGCAGAATTAACCGAGGAATAATCTCAAAAAAATTCAGGTCATTCTGATTTTCCTGGATGTTTCACGATATTTTACGGTGGACATCAGAAATCTGTTTTCTGCGCAGAAATCCGAAAACCAACTCCAACTCTCCTCAGAAACTTTACTTGCCACTACTAAAATATGAAAAGAAAAATGCAAAGGAGTTGCTACATAATTATACAACCCCTTGACCCAAAGAAAACAGAGAAAAACAAAGTAAAAAATAAAACCATGGGTTATCTCCCAAGAAGTGCTTTTTTTAACGCCTTTTAGCTAGGCCCAAAAAATGGATTCAAGTGAAGAAAATTCTCACATGAGAAATATGAATTGAAGAAAAAGAGAGCATCAAGAAGCAAGTATAAAACAATTTTTTAAGTCTAACCCACTTTCTATGCATAGGAATCTTGTAAAGAAATAAATTACAGAAGCTCAAACTAGAAATCATGGGAAGGTAGAACAAGAGCAATTTCAAAATTTTCAACAAAAAGAGAGGTGTTTTCGTAACATAAAAATTCCGACAACCATATTTTCCTCTACCATAATAATTTCCAGTAGCATCATGAACAAACTCAACAACATAATTATCACATAAAGCAAGTTTGTCATGGTCTAAAAGCACACAATTCATATCAACCTCCAAAACAGTGGGATCGAAATTTAAAATCAGCTCCTCTTTTTCCCCACTTTTAGCAATATTAAAAAAGATGATTGATCACTCATAAAAGGTATGGGACACATTATAGAAATCATATTTTCAGTACCATTATTATTTATAACATCAAGTAACATAGGACCATCATCAAGAGCATTATCGTATAGATTTTCTAAACAAACTGCCTCATTATCATGCATATCAATAATTGGAATAAATAAAGGATTATTATAGGATTTATCAAAGTAGCATGGATTATCATAAATAACAGTAGCAATATCATTCTCACAATTTTCATTCATAGTAGTATCAAGGTCACAAGTATAGCAAATATCAACTTCATCAAAAAGAGATATTTCAAAAGAATCAATAGGATCATCATAATTATGTTACTCTCATTTGGAGGTAGACATGGGTTCCATTCTTCCTCCTCTTGATCATCACACTCCTCATCTTTTTCATCCAATGAGCTTCGAGATTCAGCAATTTCTTCTTCCATAGGTTCCTGTGGGGGAGAGCATCTATTAAGATATTCCATTATGTAGTAATTACAATCCTTGTAATTATCAAAGAAATATTTAAGGATAGCATAAATCTCATATTTATAAGGTGCATCAACAATACTTTCAAGAAAATAGGCAATTTCGAATGCACCCTTCCAAGCAATAAATTCTTCAATTTGTTCCACATCATAAAATTCATAATTTCCCTTAACATAAGAACATATGGTAACATTATCATTATACTCACATTCAAAAGGGAGGTCTTTATACCTCCTACAACAACGATATTTATTAAAGCAATAAGTAACATTATAAGTAGAGCACAAGTTTCTAGCATAGTCATGCAATTTATTAATTTGTTCCCATGAGTGCTTCCCTTTTTCTGGCAAGCGGTGTTCCTTATAATATTTTTGTTGGTCTTCCATGAACCCAAAGAAAGCACCCACTGATAGCAAGCATGATAAATCAAGTAAAAAAGAAAAACAATAACAAAGTAAAAATGATTGGACGTGAGAGACTCCCCTTGCAGAAATTTTCTTCCTCCCCGGCAACGGCGCCAGAAAACTTGTTGGAGCCAAAGTTGGCAGGAGGTTGCTTGGGTCTTGAGGACTTCGAAGTCCCCGGCAACGACGTCAGAAAACTTGTTGATAGCGTGTAGACGCCCTCGTTGGTAAACCCCAAGAGAAAGGTTCTGAAGAGTGCAGCAGTAAGTTTTCCCTCAGAAAAGAAACCAAGGCTGAATCGACCAGTAGGAGGAAAAGCACTCTCTAAAGGTTGATGCAGCTGAGGTGGCAGGGAGAACTACCGGTTCAGCAGCAACGTGGAAACTACACAACACAATCAAATCACTTTGTCCCAACGAAGTAGTGAGGTTGTCAATCTCACCGGTTTTGCTGAACACAAAGAGGTTAAACGTATGGTGTGGAAAACAGTAGGAACAGTAAGAAAGCACTAGGTGTTTTATCAGTATGAAGAAAAAGAACTAGGGTCCACAGTTCACTAGTGGTGTCTCTTCGTGAAAGATAAATAACATGTGTGGTGAACAAATTACAGCTGGGCAATTGACAGAAATGAAGGTTGCACCGTTGTGCATATGCAAGACATAAAGATTACTATGTGATTCATGCGGGCATTACACCAAAATACATAGACCATTGTCCAACTGCATCTATGACTAATAATCCACCCTCCGAATATCATCCGAACAAATGTTGGGTATTCAGTTGCAAACAACAGATAATCGCAGTAAGAAAAGTGTGTAATGTAAACAATAACATCATCCTTAGACAAAGCATTGTTGTTTTCTCCCTAATAGCAACAACACATCCTCCATCCGTCACGTTTCTGTCACTCAAGCACAGCTGCAAAGGAGGCATGAACCCAATATCGAGGATAAATACTCCCTCTTGGAGTTACTAGCATCTACTTGGCCAGAGAATCTACTAACAACGGAGAGCATGCAAGATCATAAATAACATATGCATGAAGATAACATGATAGATTGATAATCAGAAGACATATCATTCAACATTCATCAGATCCCAGCAAACACAACATGTAGCATTACATAAAAATGATCTTGATCATGTTAGGCAGCTCACAAGATCTAAACATGAGGCACAAAGTGGAGAGAACAACCATCTAGCAACTGCTATGGACCCGTACTCCAGGGATGAACTACTCACGCATCACTTCGGAGGAGGGCATGGTGGTGTAGACCCCTCTGGTGATGAATTTTCCTCCCGGAAGGGTGCCGGGGAGAGCTCTAGTACCCCCCCTAATCTCGGGATAACGATGACGGCGTCCTCAGGTGTTTTTCGGGGAAAAGTGGGATATGTCTAGGGTTTACGTCTCGGGGGGAATTAAATAGGCGAAAGGGCAAAGGCGGTGGAGGCCTGGGGCCCCACACCACCCCACGGCGCGGCCAGGGGGCGCGCCGCCCTATGGTGTGGGCCCCCTGAGCCCCTCTCCGTGTCTCTCCGGGACTCTGTGGAACCTTCGGGAATTCTAAAACATACGGGTTTCGAATTTTCCAATTCCGAGAATATTTCCAGAACAACTTTTCTGAAACAAAACATGGAACTGGCTTTGTGGCATCTTGTCAATCGGTTAGTCCGGAAATCGATAAAAATGACATAAAGTGTATAGCAAACATGTGGGAAACAATAAGAAAACAACATGGAACATCAGAAATTAGCGATACGTTTATGACGTATCAATGATATCTTGTAACAACCCCCTTTCCCTAAATGTCTCCACAAGCTTGGAAAAAAGGGATCAGCCCATTAGCATCATGTTCATAGCATCTACATCGTTGTTATTGTAGATGAGTTCATATTGACCATCATCTCCTGGTCTTGGTGAAACAGTAGACCATATCTGATTACACCCCATGTAATTGCGATGAACAACTCTATTGTGGACTAACATGATTCAGGACTACATCACAACTATGATTGTTGCTGCCTAAACGATAAGAGACATTCGTTTGTCCTAGTGAAATGAAGGTGGATAACTAACAGTGGAATATCATCTCGCATAACGACCTAATAGTAGGGTAGGCTGGGGGATGGTGCTTACCTCCATGTGCGAAAAGAGCCATGACCTACCAGTGTCGTAGAAAAGGTGGAGGATAGGTATATTTTGGACCTTGCCGCTACGTTTCTGTCGCCGCCGCTGTCACAATCCCCTCCAAAGAACCAAGGCGCCATCCTTCTGTGACTCCGGTCCCTCTCGAGGGGGCCGCCATAAGAGGGGTGTGAGACTAGCTTTGGCGCAATACCACGCCACCATTATTTCATATCCCGGCATCCCCATTGTTGTATCACCATGCACCCATGTGCACGATTTATTTCCCACCGATGCTCTCCTCGACCTGGTTATGGAGAAAGGGCTGAATTGGTTGTTCCCCTTGGGCCTTACTGAGGGGTGCTTTAAGTTCGTGCAATCTCGGGTCAAGGCCTCTCGTGAGCACCAAAACGGGCATTTTTTTCATCCACTCGGCAAATTTGGAGGCATCGCGAGCAAGCAAACATTCCCTAGTACTACAACTGCACCTCTGCTCTATATCGACTCCACTTCCCATACGGTTTGTACTTCTAGTGGTAATCTCGTTTTCTATTACTTTGACAATTATCGATTTATGTTGTAGAGTTTTTAAATTTCCACTAATTTGGCATATTTCTATCCCTAAACATTAGCTATTAAGGTGTCACCCAAGACCTTCAACAATTCTACTCTTCGCCTTCGGCAACATGGAGGCCATAGAAAATGTCATGGAGGGATCAGATAAGTTGAGAATATGACTATAACTCAAGTCTATCTATGGCGGAATGAAGAAATTGTTCTTGCAAAAGGTCAACTGGCAAGAGGTCTGCATGTAGTTATTAGATACCATATCACGTATAAAGAAAAATTCCAATATGTAAAATCAATAGTAGATTGTAAGAACATATGCCTAGGGAGGTAAAAGTTTCAAAAAACCTTGTGAGAGCTAAAAAAAATGGGAAGACAGTCGACAATACCCTGCAGTTGGACCCACTTTAAGATTTTGCCGTGTGCTAGAAAAGGAAGACACTCTGACAAAGCACTCCGAGTAGGAACCACCGTCTGCTCTCTTTGACGAGATCAGGAAAGGGAAGCCACCCGACAAAGCCCTGCGATGAGACCCGCCATCAGCCTTTTGCCGAGAACCGGATAGTGAGGTCACTTGACAAAGATATGCGCCAATTGGTATCAACCTTTCCATCTCCCCATCGATTCTATACTTTTTTGTGTTGAGTACCTAAATTTAACGTCCGGCAAAGGCTTTGTCAATTGCCCGGCGGAATAAACTCGGCAAAGAAATGTTTGCGGGCTGGATCAACGACGAGACCTTTTGCCGAGCGCATACGGAACTTTGCCTAGTGTTCTGATCACATGACTAACATTTGAAACCTGATAGTGCTTGGACGGTCGTTTTTGTCATAAAACATACTCTTTTGGTCTAGTGTGCGTGCTAGCTTTTTTATGGTATTAATTACACTCTATTATGTGAAAACATACACAGTTTTGCACTTTCTAGCCATATTAGGGCCTTACCAAAACTGTTGATAAATCATCATATATTTTGTGTTAAATATCTTTATAAATCCCACATTAACCAATGAGAGACGGTTAAGAATGATCACTGGGATTATGCGAGATCAATCAATTTGCAAAGATGGAAAAGAAAATTTGTGAAGGAAAAAAAGCTAAGAATACAAACAGAGAAAACTTACATGACACTATGAGTTCTTTCCTTTTTCAACGATGCAATAGTGATCTTGCATTTCTATCATTAGCGAGCAGATTTAACTGTCTACAATAATCACACGAAGTAACTAGGCCATGGAACATTGCTTTCAGATCATACAATTATCAGAAGTTCATTTTGTCATTAGCCAGCAGATTCAGCTGGGAAGGTAACTTCGAGGCTGAAAGGAGCACACAGCGAAGCATCCAACAGAAAGAGAAAAACCTCGATTCACTTATGCTAATGCAATTAAGCTGAGGACAATTCAAATCAAAACTGGCTAGCTACTAAGTCAGCTTTGTACGCACAAAAAGGAACATTCATCCATGCTCAATTCAACACACTTGTTCAGCGTACCCTCCTTCTGCAAATATCAAGGGTACTATTTAATTAAGCTATCAATTCACCGATTTGGAAAATAAAAGCTGTCAATGTCTCAGAATATAGTGAGATCCGGCCCCAAGAGCTATATAAGACACATAGAGCCTCGGTAGTCCCATATCCATCACAAGCCTCTGCATCGACAACCAAGTAGACAACTGTAGGCAAAGAAGTCACACTCACACACATATCAAGAACGCATGGCTCCTCACGCTCTGCCTTGGATTTGTGTGTCCTTTGCTTGTCTTGTTGGCGTCTTCATCATGCTTTGCGGTGAGGAGTGCACGGGCACCAAAAACCGCCAACCCGACCTGATGGGTTCACGGCGGTGAGCCTCGAATGAGAATAACTTCGAGCTGCAGCGACCATACGACGAGGCAAGCAGATCACGGTACAGCTTCGATGGCACCGTGCGGAAGCTGTGGGTACTCTCCACTGACAAGCCCCACGCTCGTCAGAGCCACACCAGCCCAAGGACTGAGATTAGGATGATGGTAAGTTTGTTATCCACATAATTCATTGTAGCGTTATATACATTGCATGTAAGATTTAGTGATCTTACGTATATGGCACTTCTGGTGGTATTCTTCTACCTGCAGGGCTACGACTACAGCTCCGGCGTATGGCAGTTTGAGGGGTATGGCTACGTCCCTTCCGGCACCTCGGGTGTGTCCATCATGCAGGTGTTTGGAGGCAGTGAGACGGCCACCACGCTCATGCTGCACGTCTACAACGGCGTGTTACATTACTATGACCGGCAGATCGTCGAGGATAACATCTACGACCGGTGGTTTAAGTTGAACGTGATCCATGATGTTGAAGCATCCAAGCTCACCGTGTTCATCGACGATGAGGAGAAGCTGCATGTGCGTGGCCGCGGCGGTGATTCCCACTACTTCAAGTTTGGAGTGTACGCGCAGAACCACGACTCCAGCTTCATGGAGTCTCGCTGGAAGGACATCAGGATCCTCAAGAAAGATTAAAACTAATTAATTTATGACATATTCGTTTGTTGGTGTATATATAGGCATGTTGCTGGAGTGATTATGTTTGTACATTTGGATTGTATATTTAATACCATATGATGTGCATATGAGGATTATGTGTATGTAAGTATTGTGCAATATTCATTGTAAATTTGATGTTATTAATAGCTGAATATATGGTAGAATTAATGCATCTGATTGATCGCCCAGGCTGGTTATAATTGTTTCCTTGTAAGGTTTGATGATGCTGATTCGATGTAATTGTCGTTCTACCAAATAGCCTGAAAAAAAAAAATCAGTTACAGTCAAGGAAAAAACATGAGATTTTTTATGTAGTTTCAGACCTTTAGAACTTTTTTGACCGCCAGTATTGATTGAATGTGCGAAACATATGATTGATCTGGCTTGTCAAGTACTTTAATATATATTTATGAGTATACAGAATTATCAATGTTCTATGTATTAATGGCCATGTCAACATAAAAACCATCCTCTGGAAGATTGTATACTTTTTCCGGTTACTTTCGATGATTCTAAGGACTATAGACGCATGTGTTCTTTTTACGTTCTGCTTTTGTTCAGCCATTGAATGAAGATCCTTACTACTCCCTCCGTCCTAGTGTATAGGTCACATATAGCAATTTTTTAAGCCCTAGGTATTCATTCATTGGGGTTTAAACATCACATGCATTGGTGGAGAGGGATGGAGAAAGACAACCACCCACTAATTAGAATAGAGTTAATGCAAAATGTGCCTAATAGATGGGACTGCATGTTTTTGGTATTGTGCCCTATACACCAGGACGGAGAGAGTACCACTTTAAGTTGATAACCTCACACTTTAATTTAATATCAAATGCTACTAGTGGTTAATGCTTATTGTGCATTTCTAAAATATTTACTTTTGTTAGTATGTAAACAGCCATTGATGGATGTACTGATTTCGGTTCTAGGTCAGAAAATAGTCTTTCAGATTCGCCAAATTTAAAAAGGAAAAAAAGTTATTTCAAAAAGAAGAAATTTTCCTACAAAATCAAATTAATGAAAAAAATTCAAATTCAAAAAGAAATATATATATATATATATATATATATATAAGAAAAGATGATATTGTTGTCATATTTGGATTCCTCTTATTTCTCTAATCAATTTAGACATATCATTTGTCGAATTTCAAATTATGGATTTGTAGATATGAATTATTTAATATTAAATGAAAACATTCGAATAATATTTAAATTTATTTCATTGCTATTTGAATTTCATATTATCACTACTTATTTTTTGTTTACTTAAATAACTTTTTCGATTCAAAAAGTGAAGGCTTGTGACACTATGGTCCAATAGTTAAGAGGACTGGTAGTACTATATTATCAACAAAGTATGAGTTGTTCCTAGATCCCTCATAGGGAAGGAACTAAGAAGTTAAGTGTGCTGGGGCTAGAGTAGCGTGAGGATGGCTGATCGAGCGGGAAGTTCACAATTAAAATTGAAATAAAGAAAAAAAATCTACACTTCGAGTAAAGGTTCCCCAATTGAAATATTTTGAAATTTTGAAAAAGAAATAATGGAAAACAATTATTTTGCAATTTTAAATATTTCAAACTTATCGCTGGCGAACGAAATAAGGTGTTTGCCAGCGGTAGGTAAATAGCGCTGGCGAACAGGAGTGGTTTGCCAGCGGTAACTCGCTACCACTGGCGAGTTACCGCCGGCGAACACCACTTCGCCAGCGGTAGCAAAATTTTATTCGTCACTGGTAAGCATTCTCCTGCTAGTGATGGTTTTCAGATTTAGAAAACAAAGGGCTCCCTGTAGCCTGAGCTCCATTGGTCCACTCTCGCTTACCCCATTCCATTTTCATACAAATGAAACAGCCCCCAAGGCGCCCACTATCGTTACAACATCCGTGTTCCAGCAAAGCACGGGAGCAGGTATTTTGGAAACACATGAGAAACCTACAAGTGTTCTGGTATGGACGACATAACTAGCTAACTTTTACTTCTCAGTTTATAAATCACCGCGACATCTCCCAGTTGGTGTAGATAGATAGGTTGCGTCGACGTTCATAGTCACACAGCCAAGGCGAGAGAAGCTTGGGGTTCCGGCGATTCGTAATAGTTTCCCACGGCTACACTCCAAGATCCTTATGCATCGATCTAGAAAAGTTGGTGTCTTGGATAGGGACACCAATGATACGAGAAAAGCTGGGCTACGCCGACGGCTGACATATTGTTGTCGGCGTAATAGGCAGAATTCCTTTCTTAATTTTTATAAATTTTTTGTTTGAATTGTTTGACCAGTTAATTGCACTAAATACATATTTATCTTTTATCTCTAATAATTTTTTATTTCAATTTAAATTGCTCGCTTCTACTAAGACTTTTCGATCGGTCATCCATCCTCATACTGCTTCGGCTCTATCATTCTTAACTTCTTAGTTCTTTTCATGTGAGCTGCCTAAAAACAGCGGATGATTTGCTCACAATAGTATACTATGAATCATATTAACCCTTGCACCATCATGTCACATGTCTTTATTTTTTGAATCCAAATAATTATTTAAGTAAAAAATAATTAACAATAATCTTGAATTCAAATAATAATTAACATTTCTTCCTTTTATTTAATATTGAATCATTCATGTCTACAAATCCGTAAATCAAAAGTTGACAATAATATGTCTAAATTGATTAGAAAAATGAGATAAATCCAAATATGGCATCCATGTAATCTTTTCCATCATGTATAAGACTTTACTAAGTGGGGTGTTGAGTTTATAGTATAGATTCGCCCCAACCAAATTGGGGTTTCTGGAGAAAACCGGCCAAATTTGGGCACCAAATGATCAAACCATGCTGGAATGGCAAATATTTGGCAAAGTGGAGCACAATGGCATTGCAAACAAACATAGAGCAGGGTTTGGGGAGTTGGGTTGGGTGTGGAAACTAAGACTCCTGGAGAAACATGCCAAATTTGATCACCAAATGATCAAACCATGTTGTTGTGGGATAAGATTTGGCACAGTGGAGCACAATGGCATTGAAAAACCCAAAACACGGTTGTACACAGTTGGTATGGCACCATCTAGCTTTTGGTTGGATTCCGACGCTCCGGAGCCCCTCTCTAGTGAAATCCTAGCCCCGCGGGAGAAAATCCCACCTTATACGTCTACACCCGGTACCGGCGTCAAAAGGGGTAGCAAACTGACAATTTATGCTTGGTTGTGTTGGGGTAGCCCCTAGAAACACCCAAAACAAAGTTATACCCAAACACTTCACAAGAATCCCTCCGGTTCGACCGAAGTGGGAGTTTCCACCTATAAGTCCACAAACTCACTAGAGAGAAACTGATGACGGTGAAACTGCTAACATCCCGGAGTGGAATCTTGGACATATACAACCCAAAACACACGTGTACACACAAAACACACTTATACACACTTGGTATGGCACCACATAGGTTTTCTTGGATTCCGACTCTCCGGAGCCCTCTCCGGCGAAACCCTATCCCCTCTAGAGAAAAGCCCAGCTTATATATCTACACCCGGTACTAGCGCCAAAAAAGGGCAGAAAAGTATAACTTTTTGCTTGGTTGTGTTAGGGTAGCCCCTAGAAACACCCAAAAATGATTATACCCCAACTCTTCACAAGATTCCCTCTGGTTCGACCGAAGTGAGAGTTTCCAACTATAAATCCACAAACTCGCTAGAGAGAAATTGATAACGGTGAAACCGCTAACATCTCGGAGTGGAATATTGGACATCTACAACCCAAAACACATTTGTACACACTTGGTATGACACCAACTAGATTTTGGTTGGATTCCGACGCTCCAGCGCCCTCTCCGGCGAAACCCTAGCCTCGGAGGAGAAAAACTCAGCTTATAGGTCTACACCCGGTACCAGCATGAAAGGGGGTAGAAAAGTGCCATTTTTTGCTTGGTTGTGTTAGGGTAGCCCCTAGGAACACCCAGAAAAAATTAATACCCCCAACTCTTTACAAGAATCCCTCCGGTTCGACCGAAGTGATAGTTTCCACGTATAAGTCCACAAACTCACTAAAGAGAAAGTGACGACGGTGAAAACGCTAACATCCTGGAGTGAAATCTTGGACGTCTATAATACAAAACACACTTGTACACACTCGGTATGGAACCACCTAGATTTTGGTTGGATTCCGACGCTCCAGAGCCCCTCTCTGGCGAAAACCTAGCCCCACTGGAGAAAACCTCAACTTATAGGTCTACACCCGGTGCCGGCATCAAAAGGGGGTAGAAAAAGAAAATTTTGGTTATGTTAGGTTAGCCCCTAGGAACGCCCAAAACAAACTTATACCCCAACTCTTTACAAGATTCCCTCTGGTTCGACCGAAGTGGGAGTTTCCACCTATAAGTTCACAAACTCACTAGAGAGAAAATTGATGACGGTGAAACAGCTAACATCCTGGAGTGGAATCTTGGACATATAAAATCCAAAACACACTTGTACTTACTTGGTATAAAACCACATAGCTTTTGGTTGGATTCCGACGGCCCGGAGCTCCTCTCCGGCGAAACCGTTAACCCTTTATTGTTAGTTCCATTCTTGCTCATGGATTTGTTTGAAGAATGTAGCTTGAAATATATGCATGATGATTTAGATTTGTTTCTCCTTTTTGAAACGAGCTAAAGAATGTTGAAATTCGACCGTCAGCAACCCTCCTACGGCGTTTTGCATGTTTCCCGTAGTGGTAGGAGCTTCACCGTCGGCAACCCTCCCACGGTCCCACCCCCTCTAGTCTTAACCTGGTAGTTTTCACTTCCTTCGTACAAAGATCCATGGCCTCATCATCCGTGATCATTTTGTGCAACATCTTATACCAACTGTTGATGGAATTTCCCAAACTATGCACGATGACATTGGTAAGAATATGTTAGTTGTTTTGATCTCTGCCATTGCATGCTTCCACGCCTCCATTGATACATTAGACACTATATTACTTCAACATATACATATACGCACACCCACACGAATAACCTATTATTGATATTTAGTTATGTACATCTATATATATATAGTAATTTGTTCTGTAAAGCAATGAGCATGGAACTTTGTGTCTATTGAAGTTATGATGTTATTTGACGCGTCACCATTTTTTTGTACTACAAGAACAAGGCTATTAGCTTATGATTTTCATGTTTTCATATCGCATTTTGTTTTGAAATCGTGGTTTTCTCTCTTCTGGCTAGGTAACAAAGCCTACTTTTAGTGTACTTGTGGTTTCCTAGTACTTTCTAAAGTTGTATTGCACGAACAATGATGCTTCTTAATTTGTGATAGGTTTCTCGACAGGAACTTCAATCTAATCCAGTTAGGACTTTTCACATATGTATAGATTTGTACAATAAAAATGTATTTTTCTCTACTTCTTGGACTATGTAACAGCTGAAATTTTACCAAGGTAAAATATTCCTATATTTTAAGATGGTGGAAGTATATCAAAAAGAAGTATCATCGCAAAAGGCGGGCCTACATGAACCAAAAAAACATAGTTTATTTCATAAGAGACGCTTTTTGCCTAGTGAGCCCAAAGAAAGTGAAAAAAAATTGCATACTATTTTTTTATAGTAGCATGTGAATCTACAGATCTTTATGGGAAAGTATGATTCAAAGATGACCAGGTTGGTTTCGAGCGAGTTGAACAAATACCATATTTCAAGTATCCCTAAAATGGGTAAATATTTTGGAGGCGGTACCTTAGTTTTTAATGGATAATAAATGTAATTATTTAAATATCAAGTGAATAACAATAAGTTATTGGCCCCCTACCGTTCCTACCGACTGGGAGCGGAAAAACTACTTGTTCACATACAAACTAAATTTATCTATTTATCTTTACACTTCGTACAGCCATAAAGGGTCTAGCCTTCTTCTCAAGCGCCAAGCTCAACCTAATTTTCCTCTAGAACCATGTTGCAAACGTTCCTTAGAGTATGTTCCTATAGGTTAATAAGTTGTGCCTAGAACCAGAAAAATAAACCCTTGGTAAAGCTCTTTTTAAGGATCAAACTTCCCCTAGTGACCTTTCCCTGGTGTGATTCCTATGTGAAGCCTTTATGTATATAGTAAAATTGTAGTTTATAGTATGTTTGATAGTATTGTACTCTAACAAACTCAGCCAAGTTATTTGCTATGATCATAAACTCTAGATCAATCTACCAAGTTGTGTGGGTATTTGAGGATATTATGCCAAAGGATATATGTAAATACACAATATGGTGGTATTGGTTTGTTTGATTTATAGTGAAATTCATCGCAAGAAGAGACCTCAATAAACACCTAAAACCAAAAACGTTGCGCCAAAGTACAATTTCAGTCTGGCACCACTAAACGTATTTGTAATGATAAGTATGAGAACAGTATGATAAATATGTACAATAATATACATTATTATGTTTACATTATTAATTCGGTTGGTTATACATTTAGAAATATCCAGGACAATAATAGCATGGTGTATATCAACAACAACGATATATATTTCAAGGTACAATGATTTCGGTGAAGTAAAAATGGTTATTACAAAATCTTTTAAAAATAACTCTAGGTTGTCATAGTCGCATCCATGTGTTTTCCGTGTCCATGAATTGTGTGTGGTGAAGAGGAATTTAGGTTTGACCCAATATCAATACAAATTTGCATGTATGACAAGTTATATCACACTGGCTGAGCTTTTAGATTGTCGATCCATGATGCACTATCAGCATCGGTGATCCTTGCAAGACTCGCAACATCGTTAAAGGCACTACATGTCATTCGTGGCCCACCGTGCCTTGGAAGCAAGGAAAGAAGCCTCGTACGCTCCCCACCAAATTTTCGTCTTCCCCAATGCCCATTGCCGCTTCCTCCTCTTCCCCTCTAAGAACTTTGTGATGCTTCCTCTGATTCTTGACTGCAATAACGACAAAAAAGAATAAGGCCACTTCCAGCGCGATGATCCTCCATACCTCGATGAGAATGGGACTCACATCTATCAAGGGGTAGGGGGGTGCTGAGAATTACCAATGAGGAGGGGGTCGCCATTGAAGAGGCGGGAGGACTCACCGACGTACAGGGAGAGAGCTCTCCACCATCAAGGCAGCCAAGAATGCTTCCTGGTCCTTTAGGCTAAACGGAGCGAGATCTTCCAGTGTTACCTCAAACACTACATAGTATAGTGGTACGGTGAACTGTGTAAGTTTTGTGGTGGATTTTGTCGGCAGCGGGGCGCAACTGGAGGGATAGAAGTAGAGACACATGCTCTAGAAAATGGTCATGAAGAAGGGTGAAAATGTGACAACTTTGTTGGCAAGCACAATTGGGGTTGAAACGAGCCACCAACATAGCTAATCACTGAAGCGGGGCGTGGTGCGAGGAAGACGGGGAAGAAGAAGTGCGTGTTTCAGGAAAATCATAATATAAGAAAATTGTGATGGCTACGGTAGGCCATGTTACAGCTGGCCATCCGGTCGTGTAGGCTCGAAGGTTTGGAATCTGCGACCATTCTGGAACACGAGCTAAAAGGACCATCCTAGCACAACATGTTTGTTGGCAAGCTCCAAAACTTGTTTGTAAATATTAGGTAGGCATCTTTAAGGGAAACATCTTAGTCGAGGCATGTCTGTTTGGGGATCGTAGTGTCTCAATGATGCTCCAACAAAGACTAGCTTCCCTTGAAAAGTGAACATCAGGATAAATCTCCGTGTCTATTGTGTGGTTATCTCTCACCACATTTAATTACTTATTGCTAGTATTGTTTATTTGTGTATCTTGTATGTTATCTTTTATCTTGATCATCGTATAGGTTGCTCACCTAGTTGCATAATCTAGAGAAATTATATTTGAGCTAAGTATAATTTATTTAAAAAAAAACTTGGATCCTTTAGTCAACCTCTTCGATCCTAATTTTGAAGTGATGGGACAAAAATATTCAACGGGGGTGTAAGAGGAATAGAAAATAATTTGCAACGAGATTGGATGGTCTATACCAAAACAAAAAAGAGGAGAGATATTTGCACGTGGTGTGCCTGGTAGAGACGCACAACTTCAAATTCAAATACAACAGAGAGTTATTATTAAATAGGAAGAATAGAAATGGGTCCAAAGACCAAAGGAGATTGATATGTTGGAGGGAGATAACAACACTAAGTATTATCACACTAAAGCTTATGGCACATGAGGAGAATAAACTACCATTATAATTCATCGGGATGATGGGACTATTGAAGGTCAACTTCAATTGAATATCTACATAACTAACTTTACAAAGGTCTTTTTGGACAACGTGAAAATTGTTGCATAGATATGAACGTGGCTAGATTTTACAGATTTTCCTCTAAAGACCGTGACATGTTATTACAATATTTTTCCATGAATGATTTACAGGAGGTTGTGTTTGGTATGGCCTCAAATAAAGCAGCTAGCCTATATGGTTTTGATGTTGAAATATCAGAAGAATTGGGATTTAATTTGCAGGTATCTCTCTAGTTTGTTGAATGACTTTCCTACATGATATAAAAATATAGGCCAAATTGTCTCTTCAATGTCACCCTTAAGATAGGAAAACTAAAGTGATTTGGAAAATTATTAGGCCTAATCAAACTGCATTTCTTAAAGTGAGATATATGATGGAAGTGGTTTGTGTTTTGCATGATGTGCTCAATGATCTACATAAAAATAAAAATTCTAGGTACTCTTCAAAATTGATTTTGAGAAATCCTTTGATAAAACTAAATGGCCTTTCCTAGTTCGAATTTCGGAGATAAAAGGTTTCCCCACTAAATTATTTGACATGATTATAAAGGTTGGCAGTAGTGCGAAAGTTATTGTCAATGTAAATGGGAGGAGTGGTCCTTATTTCTCAAATTATAAAGGTCTTTGGCAGTGTGACCCATTGACACCATTGGTTTCTTACATTGTTGTTGATGTTCTGGCAATCTTGATAGAGAGGGAACATGACAATGGATAAATTGGAGGCTTGTCTAGGAATTTGATAAACAGATGTGTATCTATTTTGCAATATCGAGATGAAATAATACTATTATTTAAAAATAAATTTGAACAATCCAGAAAATTCAAATTTATTATGTGCCTTTTAAAACAGATGTCAAGGTTAACAATCAACTTTTATAAGAGTGATATATGTTGCATTGGACAGGAAAAGTATTTAACTCAACATTTTGAAGAGATTCTGACTTGTAACTCTGGTATATTACCTATGGAGTACTTAGGAGTCCTAGTTGATAAAAAATACTAAGATTGCCTGACTCAAGACCAGCTAAAGAAAATATGTGGTCCATGGTAGGGGAAAATGCTTGAAATGGGGTGGGGTGTTAGAATCACTCTTATCCGTTCCTCACTCTATAGTGTCCCTATGTACATTATCTCCTTTTGTAGAGTACATGTTGGCTATGGGGAAAGGATGGATACAATTACAAATACATTCTTCTAGAATGGTGATAAAGATAAGGAAAAAGACCATTTGGTTAATTTGAATAAATTTTGCCTTCCCAAAAATCAGGTTACTTGGGGATCGTCGATTTCGATGTAATAAATATCTCACTTTTGGCAAAATGGCTTTGGAAGTTTTTTAATAAATTAGAGTTGTGGAAATATTTGTTACACAAACTCTGAGCCACGAGAGAGCGATATATGGTGACTCACACTTCTGTAAAGGGTTGAGGGAGATTAAGAATATCGTTTGGCCTCGCTGCAAAATTCCAGTGGGAAGGTGGATAATACAAGTTTTGGAGAAGCTCACTGGGTTGCTGAATGCAACCTTGCTAATAAATTCCCTAGGCTTTTCTCTATCTCACTAAGCAAAGAAATCACAGTGAAAAAAGCGGTAACCGAGGGGTCAGGCACTTTAAGATTTATAAGAGTCTTGGTGGGAAATCTTAGGGAGAAGTGGTTTCAGCTGCAACTACTTTTAGCGGGTGGCGGAGTGGAGGGATGCAGCAGAAAAACCGATTCGAAAACCACCAAATCTTGACCTTTCTCTGTCAGTCCTTCTACTCTGTTATGTGGATCAGTAGAACAGTTCCTTTGGATGGTTAGAATACCAGTAAGAGTTAATACATGTATTTGGTTGGTTCTTAAGAAGAGCATTTAAACCAGAGATGTGCTACTCCATGCGCGCGCGCGGGGGCGGGGGGCTGTGCTTGTGAGACCAAATGCTTATTTGGAACGTGGTAGGTTGTTACTTTGGGATAAGCTGCCAATTTACTAATTTGGACCATTACATTGCTCGGTTGTAAAGTTCCGGGAGATAAAAAAGATCTGCTGGCTATGGGAATTGCTTCTATCATTTGAGGTATTTGAAAAACTCAGAACGCCACTTTTTTTCAAGGCAAAGCCATGATGAACCGGTCATCTGGTGGAGTGTTTTATTGGGGGTGGGGGGACGTCTAGAGAAAATAGTAAGGGAATTCTTCAGTGCAACAAGAAGTTGGTCGACCTAGACTCTGATATTGATGATGTAAGATAGGAGATAAGGAAAAAAGGTTTTCATATGCTACCGGAAGAAACATGAGGAAAAAGGTTGAAGGGGTTAGGATATAATCCCTAGTGTTCGTGGAGTGCTGCCTCCATTTCATGTTTCGGTAGCTTGCTACTGTGGCTTGTAAGCTTGGTTAAAATTTACCTTTTAAGAACCCTTCCCCTTGATTTATATTGTTTGATGGCTGCATTATATGGTTGGTGGAAACTCTTTACTGAAATCAAGGGGTCACAACTTTTCTCTAAAATTTAGGTCTCGTTTGTTTTGAAGGAAAGAAAGAATCCAGGCGGGAATTAATTAATCAACCTTAAAACCTAAAAAAATTCCCTTCTCCACTTCAGCACTACGGGAAACTCCATAGACGCCGACGGCCAAAGGTCGGCCCCCTCGGCATAGGGTGGTCGGTAGGATCGGTAGACCACGTGCCCGTCGGCGTCTATTACCCCCTCGGCGTATGGAACTTTCCCCGAGGGCCACCGTCGGCTTAGATAACCCCGTCGGCGTAGGTGCAGCCCAGAACGGGATTCGGACGCGCCCCGTTACGCCATAGGCTACGTCGAGGGGGGCCGTCGGCGTAGGCCTAGGCTGCAATTTTTTCCCACTCGTGTCGAACAAATTTGTCTAAATTTAATATAATTTTATTTGTTTCCCTATATGATTTTAATATATTTATAATTTCTAAGTTAATAGGAGTGGTTATATACCTCCAAATGTGAGTATACCGCCACTCGCGCCCATGAAATAACACGGTGAAATCTCCCGGAGCCGACCCTACGTACAACACATTAATCTAAAATAAATAAATAACATACTTATTATATGATATACCTAAACATGAATATTAAAAACAAAAATGAATTTGTACGGATCCCGAGGCCCCGCAGGCGCCCCTCTTTTGGGAAACCCTGGAACTTGCGACTGTGTCGTGTACCCCCATAGACGGGCATCGAAGGGCGGTAGAATAGTAGAACATTCAGTGTTTATGCATGGTTAGGTTATAGAAACATGTAAGACAAGTGTGGCCCCAGAATTCAAGAAGATTCATTGGGTTAGATCCGTAGCGGGAGGTTCGCGGTTTCTTGTTCTAACAACACGCCTAGAAATTCCCGTAGCGGTCAAATGGGAGGGAATATTCCGAAGATTTGGTCCATGCTATTGTTTTTATGCTTTCTAGGGACCACCAAAACATAGCCAAGCAACTAGTTCCACTTTACTACCCCATTTTTACATCGGTGCCCGTCGTAGTGTTATAAGGTTTTTTAGTCTCTAGCGGGTCTAGGGTTTCACCGAAGAGGGGTTCCGTAGCGTCAGGATCCTACCACAAGCTAGGGTTTTGGATGGTAACTAGTTCCACATTGCTACGGAGCGCCTGGATCCTGACACAAGTTAGGGTGTGTCATACCATGTTAGTATAGGTGTGTTGCACTACTACAGAAAATATTATAGGAGGCGCATTTTTCTTAAGCGAGGCGCATATAGAATGCGCCTCCAGCGCCAAGCCTCGCGTATTTAGGTTAATGTGCCTCCTATATGCAGGTATAGGAGGCGCATTTTGAAATGCGCCTCGCATATGCATATAAATGTGCCTCCTATATATCCCCATATGCGCCTCCTATAGTTCCCAATATGCGCCTCCTATAACATTTTTTATTTTTAAAATTTCCAGAATTACTGCACATTTCAGAATACACATATACAGGTATATAGATACACAAATACGATACACAAATACAGTACAACAGTCCAGAATTTCCAGAAACTAGCATCACCATGAATACCATCAACTTGAATCAAATCGCGACATAAACTTGAATCAAATCGCGACATACATATATGCAAGTTCATTTATACGAATTATTCCCTCTGTACCGAAAAGTAAGACGTTTAACAGATTTCCGACGACCCCTCAAAATCGCTAATTTGACATGTTTGCCCCACCTGATCGTTTCATTTACAACTGATGCCATCCGGCAGTCGTACAGCAAAACGCGGGAAAAAAATTGAAATCTCGATCTTCTTCCTCGCCTCACCCAGCACCATCGCCTTGCCTCGCTCACGCCAGATCCCCAAAGACTTCCTCGCCTCACCCAGGCCAGATCACCAAGATCTTCAAGTGATCTGGCGGCGGCGATCTCACCCATTTGATTGCCCATGGCCATCTTCAAGTGATCTCGATGTGGGGTTCAGGCGGCGATCATGGCACCACCTCCATCATCATGAACGCCTACAACAATCTTCAAGGACTGTACCTACCCAGAAATCGCCTAGATCTCCCAAGCCCAGATCCTCGTGGTGCCAGCCCAGTCCTCGCGATGGTAGAGATCCTTGTCCTTGTGCTTCCTTGTCCAGATCTTGGTGTTGTCTTCGATATTCCCCATCACTCCTGTCCCAGATAGCACAAGGTAGTCATCAATCCGATGTTGTCTCTGTCAGACCCTGAACAGTTTCAGGAGTATCACACATCAGTTTAGAAGATCACTCGGTCATGCACAAGATCACCCAGACTAAATTTCAGCAACAACAACAGTTCTCACCCGATCTTGGCCAACATCTCCTGGAGCAAGAAGAAAGATACTCCAGCCACATAAGAGACACTAGAGCAGCAACCAAACAATTAGTCACAAAATTGCTACAACAAGCAAGCAATAAACAATAAGTAAATTTCTTTCTCCGACAAAGAGAGAGAGAGAGAGATAGGGATCAATCGAACATAACGTATTTTGATTGATTATATAGTATCTGAGAACATACTACAAATTTTTCTTGTTTGGGGAGAAAGGAATTTTCGTGTGTTAAAGAAGAAAACGAAAATGTCAGAAAACAAAGTCATGGAGAAGAATACCAAGTGAAATTCATGTGGCTCAGTAATCATTGTTTTTAAAATGAGATAGGTGTCACATGATGTAATTATCAACTGATTCTTAGATTGAGTTGTCAGATTTCTTCTGGTTCTGCATAAGAATGCCAAAGTATAACCAGTAACAACATCACATTGCAAAGCTAAAATCCGATCCGCATAATTGTGATTCTTCATTTTACCAAGAATGCCAAGCATAAACTCACATTGCAAAGTTTAGAAGCACTGCAGGTTGGCTCAAATTCACATAATTCTGATACTTTATTTTCTACAAGTTATTCTTTTGGATTTTGTTAGTTCGAAATGGTAGTGTTTCAACGCAAGTGTTGGCCCAATAGTTCCCCGTAAAGTATAAGTAGACATCCAGCTCAAATATGTATATATTCAGCCTACTCTTTGGGGTGTCCTGACAGTGTTTCGGAAGCCAGAATCAGACATAAAACTAACCGAAACCAGAAAAACTCCGTGTCAGATTTCGAGCAACCAGTGTAAATTCTGAGCAACAGTCTGCCCAAAAATTATCGAACGTCGTTTTATTATACATCAACCACTTCCAATTATAAAGCCCTTTTTTATGTTATCCCAGGAGATATAGGAGTTCTTACAAGTTAAAACAGATTTGCATGATCTAATTTTGCTCACACACAAGAAAAAAACCATACCATAATGCAGATGTTTGCCAATCAGGAAACTGCTGCATCTGTGTCCAGATGTCGATAACTGGATGATCTAATTCTTTAGCAACAGATATGCATGCCTGCGCATACGTGCCAGCAGCTTCGTTTGTTCTTTCAGGCTGCCTTGAAGAGCCATTATCTCCATACATGTCTCTGCATGGAAAGATCTGGAATAAGTGTGGTTCCAGCGAATCTGCTTTTCCAAAAGGCACAATTTCTAATATTAGCTTGAAAAGGAATCTTCAGGCTAGATCACAGGCCACCAACTGTTGATCCAAAAGGCACAAGTGGATAACTGGATATACAGTAACACAAGTGAAAATTGGCCCTATGTATATCTTGTACAATCCCAGTGTTGAAGCGTGTATGCTTTTGAGTTTTGAGTGAAAATTGGATTAACATATAAGGAACTCTACATCGTGGACTCATTAAAAACATGTCGACAGGTCAAATACTAAACACACAATGGACACATTTTGTAAGTTCGGCTCAATTTCTTAACATTGTGACTGAGATTAACAGGTTTGCTTGACGTAATTCACTGTATAAAAAAGGCATTTCCCCTGTTTTCTTCATCACAATTACCAGGGAATACAATAAATGAATAGATAATGCTGAATTTACTGTTGTAAGACATACATGTCAGTAATACATTACCAAGTGCATCAAGAATGACACTTAGCAAAAGAAAACTAATAAGGGGATCAGCATCTAGATATCTACTGGATCTGTTCCGTTGACCTGAGACCTGACCAGTGACCAGTCACCATGAATACAGCTAAGTGAAGTATATGTGTGCAAGGTGAGGGGGTCATTCGTTACCGGATCCTCGTTGGCTCGTGGATCGGTGGAGGGGTGATGAGTATGATAGCAACAGAGGGCCACTTATTCTGCAAAAGCAAACCACGGATGAGTAATTGAAGAAGCGAGCAGCTCAGTAGCATTCCCTGCTCCAGGACAGTATGGGTGCAACCTTGAAGTAGGCGCAGATCGCGCAGGTTGTCCTGGTACTCCGCTAGCGGCACGTGCTGGTGCGCCTGTGGCTGGTCGGGCAGGCTGGCGTCGTTGGCGCCGAAGAACACCGTGACGGCAGCCGAGTCAGCGCCCGCAGCGGCCGCCCCCTCCATGACTCTGTCCACCACCTTCAGCGCCCACCGGGTGTTGTACCCGCTGAGCCCGCGCAACACCACGTCCGCCTAATCGGTAAAAATCCGATGTCACGCTACACATAGAAGATAGCAGCGGCGCAACCATGGACGGTGAGAAGTGCGGACGTACCTGCCTCGGGGATGGGGTCTCGGGCGAGGAGGAAGGTTGGGTGGGGATCGAGTGGCCGGAGACACCATCGCAGGCATGTACCGCGTGTGCGCGTGCCGGGCGGCGGCGCTTCCATCGCCGGCGATGCTGGGCGTCGGCATCGATCTGCTACGGGGGCGAACGGGAGCGCCTGGGGTGGAGAAAGGGAGAAGTGGCCGGGAATAGGGGAGGAGGATGCATCGGCGGAGGGGGCGCAGGAAGGCGTCGGCGACGATTTGGATCGGGGAGGAAGAGAGAATGAGATGGGAGAGAGGTGCGGGATGGTGATTGGGGAGCGGAGCTGTCGGTGGGACTTGGGCTTGGTACACGTGAGGGAATACGCAACGTGCATACCCCAAAATGCGCCTCCTATATATTAAGCGAGGCGCATTTTGGCGTATGCGCCTCGCGTATTCCCTCGTCACTACTCAAAACGGCTCAGGTGTGGCAATGATTACAAAGCTATTCTAGCTCACTGGTTAAGTGCTCGGTTGCTTCTCTGTCCACCCAAGGTTCGAATCCTGCTATGGCCAAACTTTTTAGCCTTTTTTATTTAAGGTTGTTTTCAATGTAAAAACATTACCGAAACATAATATGAACTATAAAATAAAGTGAAAATATTTTAAATATCCAAATAGCTTCAAAATATAAAATTGACAATTATGAATGCGCCTCACCTTCGCTGCCACCGACGCCACCAGGAAATAGCTTCAAAATATAAAATTGACAATTATGAATGCGCCTCACCTTCGCTGCCACCGACGCCACCAGGGCCCACACAAAATATAGGAGGTGCATATTATAGAAGTGCGCCTCATATACATACATTATAGGAAGTGCGCCTCATATACATACATTATAGGAGGCGCATATGGCCACATGCGCCTCGCATAACCTGGGCATATGCGCCTCGCATAACCTGGGGACAGGAGGCTGTGATCCCCACATGAAGTATGCGAGGCGCATATTTTGAAAATGCGCCTTCTATATATGCATTATAGAAGGCACATCTTGGAAATACGCCTCCTATATATGCATTATAGGAGGCACATCTTGGAAATGCGCCTCACATAATATACAGGAGGCGCATTTTGCCAATATGCGCCTCGAGCCCTCATTTCCTCCTATAGACTTTTCTCTAGTAGTGTTGTGTGTTTTGGATGGCAAAGATTGCACTCCGGGGTGTAACCCGCTTCACCGGCATCCACTTCTCTCTACGGAGTTTACATACGCTTATAGACTGAAACTCCCTTATCGGACGAAACGTCGGGAATTTTCCGAAGAGTTGGGTTCTACCTTTGTGTTTTGTGTTGCTATAGCCTACCCAAACACATCCAAGCAACTAGTTCTGTATTGCTACCCCCATTCCACATCGTTACCGCGTGTATTCTTATAAGTCTGGTATTTCTCCATCGGGTCTAGAGTTTCACCGGAGGGGGGCATTACTGTTCGTAGCTACGGGTTGAATATTGAGAAACTCTTGGTGTATCCATGATGAAATACGTATTTGTGTAGCTAAAAAAGATTTTTTCCAAAAATCATGAGCAAACTATGAGGTACCTGTAGTTCAAATTTGACCAGTTTCCAGCGGAATCGGCAGAAACTTGTGTTTTTCAAAAGAGGTGGATGGAAACCTTTTAATATGAAAAAAAATTGTTTATTTGTGCATATAACATGGTCTAGTATTTTTAAAAATTATAGCTCTCAAGTTTTGCAACATATTTGTGGTTGGTCCTTCACAAAAAACCCCATTTTTTTACACTCGGGAAATGGAAAATGGTTTTTTTCTTCAATGAAAAGGAAAACTTCCTCCGTCAACATTGTCCGTGCTTCCAAGATGCATGTTTGTGTGGAATATGGGAACATTTGAACAAACTATGCCATTGATATGACCATAACACCCGTCATTTGACCTGAAACCTAGGAATGTTCGGAGGAGATAGCTTATTTTTGTGAACACATTTTCAACACAACTATCATATTCCAAGTTTATTATTTTTATTGTATACTAGTACCTATATAATGACAACACGCGAAGGCCTTGCATCATTTTGGGTTGTTTTGAATTTTTTGGAATTTTCTAAGCCGGTTTAGGGAAAAAGTCAAGGCGGGGGCATTACTGTTCGTACCTAGGGGTTGAATATTGATAAACTCTTGGTGTATCTATGATTAAATAGGTATTTGTGTAGCTACAAATGATTTTTGCCAAAAATGATGAGCAAACTATGAGGTACCCGTAGTTCAAATTTGACCAGCTTCCAACGGAATCGGCAGAAACTTGTGTTTTTCAAAAGAGGTGGATAGAAACCTTTTCATATGAAACAAATTGGTTATTTGTTCATATAAAATGGTCTAGTATTTTAAAAAATTATAGCTCTCAAGTTCTGCAACATATTTGTGGTAGGCCCTTCACAAAAAACCCCATTTTCTACACTCGGGAAATGGAAAATGGTTTTTTTCTTCAATGAAAAGGAAAACTTCATCCGTCAACATTGTCCGTGCTTCCAAGATGCATTTTTGTGTGGAATATGGGAACATTTTAACAAACTATTCCAAGGATATGACCATAACACCCGTCACTTGGCCTGAAACCCAGGAATGTTCGGAGGAGATAGCTTATTTTTGTGAACACATTTTGAACACAACTGTCGTATTTCAAGTTTATTATTTTTGGTGTATACTAGTACCTATATAATAACAACACGCGAAGGCCTTGCATCATTTTGGGTTGTTTTGAATTTTTTGGAATTTTCTAAGCCGGTTTAGGGAAAAAGTCAAGGCGGGGGCATTACTGTTCGTACCTAGGGGTTGAATATTGAGAAACTCTTGGTGTATCTATGATGAAATAGGTATTTGTGTAGCTACAAATGATTTTTGCCAAAAATCATGAGCAAACTATGAGGTACCCGTAGTTCAAATTTGACCAGCTTCCAACGGAATCGGCAGAAACTTGTGTTTTTCAAAAGAGGTGGATAGAAACCTTTTCATATGAAACAAATTGGTTATTTGTTTATATAAAATGGTCTAGTATTTTAAAAAATTATAGCTCTCAAGGTCTGCAACATATTTGTGGTAGGCCCTTCACAAAAAACCCCATTTTCTACACTCGGGAAATGGAAAATGGTTTTTTTCTTCAATGAAAAGGAAAACTTCATCCGTCAACATTGTCCGTGCTTCCAAGATGCATTTTTGTGTGGAATATGGGAACATTTTAACAAACTATTCCAAGGATATGACCATAACACCCGTCACTTGGCCTGAAACCCAGGAATGTTCGGAGGAGATAGCTTATTTTTGTGAACACATTTTGAACACAACTGTCGTATTTCAAGTTTATTATTTTTGGTGTATACTAGTACCTATATAATAACACCACGCGAAGGCCTTGCATCATTTTGGGTTGTTTTGAATTTTTTGGAATTTTCTAAGCCGGTTTAAGGAAAAAGTCAAGGCGGGGGCATTACTGTTCGTAGCTAGGGGTTGAATATTGAGAAAATCTTGGTGTATCTATGATGAAATAGGTATTTGTGTAGCTAAAAATGATTTTTTGCCAAAAATCATGAGCAAACTATGAGGTACCTGTAGTTCAAATTTGACGAGTTTACAGCGGAATCGGTAGAAACTTGTGTTTTTCAAAAGAGGTGGATGGAAACCTTTTCATATGAAACAAATTGGTATTTGTGCATATAACATGGTCTAGTATTTTCAAAAATTATATCTCTTAAGTTTTGCAACATATTTGTGGTAGGTCCTTCACAAAAAACCCCATTTTCTACACTCGGGAAATGGAAAATGGTTTTTTCTTCAATGGAAAGGAAAACTTCATCCGTCAACATTGTCTGTGCTTCCAAGATGCATGTTTTTGTGGAATATGGGAACATTTGAACAAACTATGCCATGTATATGACCATAACACCCGTAATTTGGCCCAAAACACTCGAATGTTCGGAGGAGATGGCTTATTTTTGGAACACATTTTTAACACAACTTTCGTATTCCAAGTTTATAAATTTTTGTGTATACTAGTACCTATATAATGACACCACGCGAAGGCCTTGCATCATTTTGGGTTGTTTTGAATTTTTTGTAATTTTCTAAGCCGGTTTAAGGAAAAAGTCAAGGCGGGGGGCATTACTGTTCGTAGCTAGGGATTGAATATTGAGAAACTCTTGGTGTATCTATGATGAAATAGGTATTTGTGTAGCTAAAAATGATTTTTTCCAAAAATCATGAGCAAACTATGAGGTACCCGTAGTTCAAATTTGACCAGCTTCCAGCGGAATCGGCAGAAACTTGTGTTTTTCAAAAGAGGTGGATGAAACCTTTTCATATGAAACAAATTGGTTATTTGTGCATATAACGTGGTCTATTATTTTCAAAAATTATAGCTTTCAAGTTTTGCAACATATTTGTGGTAGGTCCTTCACAAAAAACCCATTTTTTACACTCGGGAAATAGAAAATGGTTTTTTTCTTCACTGAAAATGAAAACTTCCTCCGTCAACATTGTTCGCGTTTCCAAGATTCATGTTTGTGTGGAATATGGGAATATTTGAACAAACTATACCATGGATATGACCATAACACCCGTCATTTGGCCTGAAACCCAGGAATGTTCGGAGGAGAATGCTTATTTTTGTGAACAATTTTCAACACAGCTGTCGTATTCCAAGTTTATTATTTTTGGTGTATACTAGTACCTATATAATGACACCACGCGAAGTCCTTGCATCATTTTGGGTTGTTTTAAAAATTTTGGAATTTTCTAAGCCGGTTTAAGAAAAAAGGCAAGGCGGGGGTATTACTGTTCGTAGCTAGGGATTGAATATTGAGAAACTCTTGGTGTATCTATGATGAAATAGGTATTTGTGTAGCTAAATATGATTTTTGCCAAAAAATCATGAGCAAACTATGCGGTATCTGTAGTTCAAATTTGACCATTTTTCAACGGAATCGGCAGAAACTTGTGTTTTTCAAAAGAGGTGGATGGAAACCTTTTCATATGAAACAAATTGGTTATTTGTGCATATAACATGGTCTAGTATTTTAAAAAATTATAGCTCTCAAGTTCTGCAACATATTTGTGGTAGGCCCTTCACAAAAAACCCCATTTTCTACACTCGGGAAATGGAAAATGTTTTTTTCTTCAATGAAAAGGAAAACTTCCTCCGTCAACATTGTCCGTTCTTCCAAGATGCATGTTTGTGTGGAATATGGGAACATTTAAACAAAATATGCCATGGATATGACCATAACACCCATCATTTGGCCCGAAACCCTGGAATGTTCGGAGGAGATAGCTTATTTTTGGAACACATTTTTAACACAACTGTCGTATTTCAAGTTTATTATTTTTTGTGTATACTAGTACCTATATAATGACACCACACGAAGGCCTTGCATCATTTTGGGTTGTTTTGAATTTTTTGTAATTTTCTAAGCCGATTTAGTCAAAAAAGTCAAGGAGGGGGGCATTACTGTTCGTAGCTAGGGGTTGAATATTGAGAAACTCTTGGTGTATATATGATGAAATAGGTATTTGTGTAGCTACAAATGATTTTTGCCAAAAATGATGAGCAAACTATGAGGTACCCGTAGTTCAAATTTGACCAGCTTCCAACAGAATCGGCAGAAACTTGTGTTTTTCAAAAGAGGTGGATGGAAACTTTTTCATATGAAACAAATTGGTTATTTATGCATATAACGTGGTCTAGTATTTTCAAAAATTATAGCTTTCAACTTTTGCAACATATTTGTGGTAGGTACTTCACAAAAAACCCAGTTTTTACACTCGGGAAATGGAAAATGGTTTTTTTCTTCAATGAAAAGGAAAACTTCCTCCGTCAACATTGTCCGTGCTTCCAAGATGCATGTTTGTGTGGAATATGGGAACATTTGAACAAACTATGCCATGGATATGACCATAACACCCGTCATTTGGCTTGAAACCCAGGAATGTTCGGAGGAGATAGCTTATTTTTGTGAACACATTTTCAACACAATTGTCGTATTCCAAGTTTATTATTTTTGTTGTATACTAGTACCTATATAATGACACCACGCGAAGTCCTTGCATCATTTGGGTTGTTTTGAATTTTTTGAAATTTTCTAATCCGGTTTAAGTAAAAAGTCAAGGCGGGGGGCATTACTGTTCGTAGCTAGGGGTTGAATATTGAGAAACTCTTGGTGTATCTATGATGAAATAGGTATTTGTGTAGCTAAAAATGATTTTTGCCAAAAATCATGAGCAAACTATGAGGTACCCGTAGTTCAAATTTGACCAATTTCCAGCGGAATCGGCAGAAACTTGTGTTTTTCAAAAGAGATGGATGGAAACCTTTTCATATGAAACAAATTGGTTATTTTTGCATATAACATGGTCTAGTATTTTCAAAAGTTATAGCTCTCAAGTTTTGCAACAGGATTGATTGGATAATATTGTCAACAACACATCCGTTGTTTCTGGGTATCTCACAGGGAAGGAACTACGAAGTTAAGCGTGCTGGGGCTGAAGCAATCTCATGATGGGTGACCGATCGGGAAGTGTTAGTAAAAACGAGTAATTTAGATTAAAATTAAAAATGTTTACAGATAAAAATAAATGTGACTAGTGTGATTAAGTTGTTAAAAAGGTGAAATAAAAAATGCAGAAAAAAATTCAAAAAACAAATTTGAAATTTTTTGAAAAAAATTGAAATAGTTACGTGCCTACGCCGAGGGCAGGCCGTCGGCGTATGGACCCCTACGCCGAGGGGGGGCCGTCGGCGTAGCCTTTGGCCAGGCCCGCAGGGGTCTCCACGTGTCTGTCCATACACCGAGGGGGACGAGTCTGGCCGTCGGCGTATGTATTCCGTCGAACGGATTCCGTTCCTAACAGATGTGGGTCCCATCAAAGCCTACGCCGACGGGCAAAACACATACGTCGAGAGGCGTGTACGCCGACGGGGCTACGCCGAGGGGGGGTCGTCGGCGTAGACCTGTGTCAAGGGGGAAATGGCCTACCCCAAGGGCCTCCGGCCGTCAGCGTTGAGTGGCTGTCCCGTAGTGCAGCTGCACCGTCATACCGTACTATTACTACATCCGTATCAAAATATAAGATGTTTTAGCGTTTTATAGATTACACGTACGTATACGTGTTTTACTGTGTAGATTCATATGCATGTTACACTAAAATATGTCTAGATACGTTTAGTCTAGAAAATGTTAAAACATCTATTTCGGTATGGAAAGAGTAACTAATAACATGATTTCGTGCTCGCTTTATTTTTTTCCCTGGTACTGGCTGCAGCTCCAGAGGTTTTCTTGCAACCACAAACCTGTTGTAGTTGTAGGGGTTGCAACAATTTTATGGTCGATTTGGAAGACATTCACTGATGTTGTATTTCGAAAAAACTAGTATTGACAACCCCATGGTAACAGGATTCATATAGCACGCGAACCAGCGGTTGCTCCCGTGCCACTCCTGTTAAGTATTTTTCTTTTGAACAAAATCAGTTCTCTAAAAAAAAATTAAATCCCATTTTGGCCATTGATATGTTTTGACAGAGCAACACAAATTTCATTTCACCACAAAACTTGTCACATATGTAGAAAACTTGTATATGTTCGTCACCAATTTTTTTCAGATTTTTTTTGAAACGTTTTACTATTTTTTTCGATTTTTTTACTTGGACAGGGGCATATGAGCTTGGGAATCATTGTGGATTTGTGGTACCCTTATATGTGTGATATGTAATGAAATTTGAGACCAATATCACTTCCATGATTCTCCCTCGTAATGGAGACGGCGCAGTTGATTCCTACTCCAAGTTCTCCTTTCCAAGAAAATAGTCTCCACAAAATGTTACTGCAATATCTAATGCTCAAGGAAACTACATTCAGGCATATAGCAATAGTTAACCCAACTACGGACATTGAATTCAAACCCGGCAATTTAGCATGCTTCACCATATCAACAGCGGAGCAGGTATAACAGCCCAAACTCTGGCATGTCAACACCAATGGCAATCGATATGCGACAGGACCATCGGCATCCCAGGTGTAGGACAGGTGCGCCGGTAGGTCAACCTGCGGTTATTGGACAGGACACAGCACAACACATCTCAAGTAGTAAGGTGGTCATGAACCTACAACAGAAGGCAATAATACACTCCATCCAACCATCAGGAGATGCATCCTCTGCTCCGGAGGCTCTCCACCGCATCCCTGATGATCTTCTCCAAAGGACTGAACTGCAGACCAAGCGCCATCAACTTCTTCGCCACCCCCTCCGCTCTCACCAGCCCAGGCTGCGTGTCCTTTCGAAACCTGCCGCCAAAACCAATAACAAACCAAGGGGTTGAACTGTTGATATGAAATTGTTTCATGTACGAGTTCAGTAGTAGAGGCTGGGGCTTATGCTCCCATTTCGGGAAAAAAATATGTACGTGTTCAGTGTGCGGTTTGAGGGCTCCCTTACTTTGGGACTTTGTAGTCAGGGTAGAGCTCGGCGACTTTCGACGCGAAATCGCTCCAGTGACAGATGGGCTCCACGCAGAGGTGCCTCCCTGATGCCGACGGGTTCTCGTACACCAGGATATGAGCTAATGCGACATCTTCCACGTGGACTGGCCCAATGAAGAAATCCGCATACTCCTCTGTGCAACCTGCGTGTGCAGAGGTATTGTGTTCACGATTGTGTTTCCTTATCATAGCAATTTGCAACCACACACTGAACCCGACAAGAAGAGTCTTCTGAATAGCAAATGCAAGTAATGTACACTACCACAGTGCCGAATGGCGATGCATGATGATTTTTCAACCTATGATTTTCTTTATGCCGTCTGAACTGAAGAAGACATTGTTCATGTAAAGTATGGAGCAGAAAAGGGTTCAGACTTCAGAGATGACAAAACATGCAGTTCTATTCTCCAGTACTTGCCACTGTAAAATATTCAGTACAGAGTAATTGGTTTTGTTTCGGCCAGTCTTCCTAAAGTACTAGCAGTCAGTACTCATTTCTCGATCCACTTGCTAATTTCTAATGTCATGTTGAAGTTCTCATCACAGTAAAATGTGTTTAGTTTGTACGAGTGCATGAACTGCCCCTGCTAGATACGTTTAGAAACAATACTACTGACCAATCAGCCAACTTTCTAGAGGGACTACCAAATGACTAAATTTCTTTATCTGGCAAACTACTATTAATCAAACACATGTTGAACTATGGTTAGAGCTCCATCGCGACTACATGATAAGAGGCTGCAACGCATGTACCTTCAAGTAAGCGAAGAAACATGGCCATGCTGGCATTGATCCTTGGCGGAATCATCTCGCCCAAAACAGTGCCCGGATTAACCGCCACCACATCCATAGCATTCTCCTCCGCAAACTTCCATGCGGCCTTCTCTGCCAGTGCCTTTGAAGCAGGGTACCAAACCTATTTTCCATAAAAGAAAGATAGAACCTGAGATGACTGCCAAGCTTTCAGCAGAAAAATGATTTGGCGTCCAAGTATTTTTTTAAGTATTTAGGGAATACTTTGGATAATAAAAATACTGAGGTATTAAATACTTCGAGGTGTTTGGGTCCAACAAATACTCTGTTTTAAAAACTGAAGTATTCTACAAATACTCTGTTTTAGAAACTGCCCTGGCACTGAAATACTTCGGCTTTGGAATACTGTGGTTTAAAAAAAAGGATCATCTTGACAGTTCTTCAGCGATTAATCTTACATGCTACCTGCCTCAGAGTGCAACTTTCTGCTTCAGTGTGGATCAATTGGGAAAGATTAGATCATTCTGTCGTGTTCATAACTCAAATAAACTGTTGCTGCATCTGGAGATCTCATATTCTCATATCTACAAAAGAACTCAACACTTCTGCAATTACAACTGCACTGACTACAGGGTGCAGAGAACCTTTTCATGCCTTGTAATAGAATTGGTAACTGCAGATTGATGTGTTTCTAAAGTGCCAATGTCATCTCACCCCGTTCTTGTGGCAGTAGTCGATGTCGGTCCAGCAGCGCTCGTCGAGGACCTCGCCGGCCGGCCACCCCGGGCAGGGCACGAGGGAGGAGACGGAGGAGGTGACCACCACCCGCCGCACTCCCCCCGCTTCCTTGGCGGCGCGCAGCACGTTCAGCGTGCCCTCCACCGCCGGCACCACGAGCTCTTTCTGCGACCAAGAAACGAGGCGGCCACCGCCGGGGGTGTGAGGAGCCCGGGAGGACCGAGAACGGACGGGCCAGTTGCAAGAGGGACAATGAGGGGCAGACGGGGCAGCAAAGTACCTGGGGGTCGAGGACGCGGTCGACGGTGCAGGGGGAGGCGAGGTGGAAGACGCCGGAGCAGCCCCGCGCGGCGGCGAGCATGGCGGCGCCGTCGAGGAGGTCGCACCGGAAGAAGCGGACGCGGCCCTCGTCGCCAGCGGCGGCGGCGAGCGCGCGGAGGTGCTCCGTCTCGGCCTTGTCATCTGCGCCACGCCAACCAAATCAGCACTTACAACCGTCGCATCGCGCGCGCGTAGAGATTCAGAACAGATGGCACTGACCGGGATTGAGGACGGCGGCGTGAACGGAGTAGCCGCGAGCGAGGAGGCGGCGGACGAGGCACGAGCCGATGACGCCGCTGGCGCCGGTGACCAGCACCGTCTCGCCCCTGGCTTCCAGTGCTGCTGCTGCTCCGGTCGCCATGTGCGGTGCTCCTTGGACTGGGGCAGTGAGCACGTGAGTGAGCAGGAGGATATGTATCCGAGTGCGCTTCAATCGAGTCGTGGGGTGGCTACCAGAAACAAGATCTTGGTACCACTTCGAAAACTGACAAGAAAGCTACTGTTCTGTTGAGAACGTATTTGATGCACCCGAGCACACTGCTGCTCGTGTTAAAAAGAAATCGTAGTTTTAAAAAAGTTATATACTTCCTACCGTGCGTCGATCGCAATCACTTATCATATCCTGACATGCCGCCCCGCGACGCTCGCTGGTCGGCGACCTACGTGGTCACGCTGCCGCCGGGGAGTAACCACAGCACGTGTGCTACCCTGACGGGCTCGCTGCTCCTGCGCGGGGAAGCTGCGCGGTTGGTATATACTAGAGGCTGGGGCGCCCCTCTCGGCGCCTCCTGTGCGGTCCAATTACGGCCCAATGGGCGTGGGTAGTTAGCGGGGCGAAGGGGCGTATACATCCGTCGATTAAGTTGAACGGCCTTACTAAGAGGTAGAATCTAGATCTCGTCGCTGAACCTGAATTTCAGTCTTGTGATTTGTTTTTATTTCTCTCCGGTCTTAACGTGACAGCCTAAATTTCACAAACAAGTTCGTAGAAAGTTCTTTTGTTGGCTACTGAGTTCAACCAGTGCAAATGTAAGCACACTAATTCAGCAGTACAATCGCCCCAAAGAAAAATCACTAATATAGCATATTCAGGCAATTATTGATTGGGGTACAGGCACAGAGCAAAATTCAATGGACTATACATTCAATCGAACAGAGCACAGCCCCTGAAATGTATTGCATGCAAATCAAAGTGCATGGATCACTACAGGTGGTAACCAATTAGCTAAGCAGAATAAAAATGAAAACCCAAGCTAAAACAAAGATCAGATCATGTAAGGCACTGACTTCGCCTAGTTACAAAATCCATGTATAGTCACCGCAAGATGCATCTTGCTGCTAGCTACTTAATCCTTGTGATCACCAATTCAAATCAACTATAACAAAACGATGCACAAACTACATGTATCATACACTCTATGGTATGTTTTTTAAACCACTAACCCGTCTTCCTTGGATCTGTCAAATAAAGTAATATAATGAATATCCAAGCTAAGACTACCGGCTATTCCGGCAAGAAGAAAATTGAACACTTTAGAGAGCAACAGGAAGCCACACTCGCCATTCCCGATCGAAGGATCATGCCAAATGCTGAGCTTTTAAAGAAAACGAATAGCAAACCGTGTCTATCGAGCATTGCGGGTGGATGTATTTTAGAACTCTGTAGAATCAAGATAGCGAAAAGAGACGAGGGTATGAGCTTCTTTCGAGCATGAGGGATTTTACATACATCGTAAGCAAATAGAAACTAAGCAAATCCAAATATAGGGTAGCATAGATTTGTCTTGATCCTGATACAATACCATACAAGCGCTTCTGTTTTGGTCAAAGGGAACCATATTACCATAGGTAGGCTAATTACATACCAGGTTTCAGAAACCCTGGAGATACTAAGGGTCTTGTGCAGAGCATATATTACACATCACTGTTGGTTCCATTGGCGGACATATCTTACAAACGCAGGGAAAGATAACAAGCTTCGGAAACCTTATAGATACTAAGGGCGGTGTCTAGAACATATACTACATATCACCCTTCATTTCATTGGTAGACATATCTTACAAACCCAGGGAAAGCAAGGACATCATCCAATAGTAGGTACCGACATCAAGCTGAGCACAAAACAAGCATGACACCTACGCAAAAAAAAGATCAAATAATGACATCAGTTAAAGAAGCGAGATGTTTGAATGAAAACAAACAGTACATGCAAAATCAAGAGACTACCTTTCACAGGGGATCGAGAGACAGCGGTAACATGGAAGTATTTCTTCTTTGCACTCGTCGCTCCTTTCCTGCCTGGGACTATCTTCCTGTCCATAAGAGAAGCATGTATAAGCGATCACAAGGGCAACACATTCATCTGTAAGGTAAAGGAAAACCGTTTTACAAGAAGTACACATACGGTTTCTTAGGATCCGGTGCATCCACATCCTCAAGCTCAATGGTCGTTCTCTGTAAAAAGATAGAATGCATCATGCAGCTGTGTTCTGACTTATACGAGCACTAAAAATATATGCATGAAAGAGACTAAGCAATAAAAGGATCTACAAGAACAAAGAGCAACTAATTTCCAATGCGGAGCAGAAAAAAAGATTGTAGTCAACATTAATGGAGCTACAGGATGTAGCCATCGATAAAACATAGGTAAATAATAGATATCGAACGGAGATAGAAAGCACACCTGAGCAGCAAGGTCTGAAATTCCACTACCTACAGACGATGAACAAGAAGTGCTGAAAGGTAAGCTAGTGCATCGAGCATTAAATTGAGCGATCTAAGGGCCTAGGCTGCAAACAAGTAGCAAACAACTCAATACGGGCCGCTACGCGAGCACGGCGACGCGTCTCGGATCGAGACCGCGAGGACCCAGAAGTCGACGTCTCCATTAAAACCTGAACATGCTAACGTCACTCACACACATCGGAGGAGCAGAGAGGAGACTAAAAAATTTCAACGACAATCCGAATCTCCCACATGAAGGTATATCACATCAAGCATAATTTTGCTTCTACCTAAGAAATAGCAGGCCAGTCATAAAATAAATCTACATCACATGTCCATAATTAACAAGTGGAACAGATGAAGAAAAAACACATTTATATAGGAACTGTTATATCTCCAATTTGCAGCAATAAAAAGAAAACGTGACATCACTTCCAGACTTTTCTCATCTGCATAACAAGAAGTATGGTTTTACTTTGGCAGTTTGGCATTCATAACTTACCAAACCACAGAGTAACTAATAGCCTGCTTACTACCTATGAAACCTTTGAAAGTTCATCCATTCAGAAATATGTTTAGACTAACAGAGTGACAGTGAAGTTTTTTTGCAGCTAAAGTTTTCAGTCCTGGTGTAAAACCAAAACAGATTGTCTTCAAAATTATTCAATTCAATGAGTACAAATAGACCCCAACTATTATATTTACTGCCCTTACTGTTCCTCCCTCCAACTCATCAAATTGTTATGCCCCTTACCAGTTACCGTAGTTTGACACTAACCGTGAGGGCAAGACCAAGAGCCCAAATGCTGATCACAATGATATGTGTCGTGGCATCGTTCACTCTTCCTGCTACATGCACATCATTGTCGTACTGATTCTAAAAAATTCAAACGCTGCGCTCGAGCCAAAGGAACCAGATAAGAAGGGAACGCATAGGGTCACCGCACGCCAAACAAATTGATATTCATTTTATTGGCTGTGGACTTTGTATAATTTTTGCACACGGTTTCTGAACCCAACTTTCTCACATTCTCTGAATTTTGCAGAATTTTTGGTGGACAATGAGCAGACGCCGTGCTTGATACAGCGGCACGGGGCACTTACCACATCACTCATTCATCAGGTAAACAACAGCCACTGACATAATTATTTATCTGACGCAAAGTCAGAACACCGACAAGCAACTGAGAAATCAGAGTTAAACAACAGACCAACAAATCTTCTAAGTACTACAAACATTCAACTGCAGCAAGTCGAGAACACAAACGACTCACACAAATTAACCAGCCAAAAAAGAGCCGGGGAGCTGACTACGATGAGAAGTGACTAAAAATACGGCCAAGTTTTCTCATGCTCAGCAGTCAAAGGTGCAAACTAACTGAAGAACGCGCACACTGCTACACACACCTTAGCAGTGGCTGCACACACAACTATAACAAAGCAGACAACGCTAACGACATACGCCCGGGCTTAACAACAAACAGTTAGAGGGCGAGGGAGGACATGGCTTACCTCTCCCGGGAACGGCGAAATCCGACGAAAATAAAATCCTGGCGATTGAGGAGGAGTCAATCACCGAACCAGCGACCAACGGTTCGACACGGGCGAAGAACACCAAGCTGCGGACGGATTCCAAAATTACTCCACGAAGCGGCCTGCACTCCTTCTCCCTCGAGCGAGATTCCTGCACGGTCATGTGGAGGAGGCAGCAATTAGGGAGGACGGGATGGGTACAACCATACAGGGGGGAGTTGACGGAGAAGGAGAGAGGAGCAGGTGGCAGAGACTCGGAATCAGAGACCCCTTCCACGAACCGATGAAAACTAATCTCAGCCAAGACCCTCCATCGTAGACCCAACAGCAGAGACGTGCACAACGCGGGACGGCGGCAAACGGGAGCAAAGCAGCCGGAACCGGGGAAAATCTCGGAGAAATCGGCGGAGGGGCGGCGGAGGGGCAGGCGGAGAACCGGGGAGAGAAAGTCTCTTTCCGGGCGAGAGCTAAATCGAGCGCAGCGCTGAAAAAGGACTCCGCACACACGCAGCTCGTATGGGAGTTCGGATCAACGAGGCCTACATATGGGACCAAACGAAGAAAGGCCCACCCGCAGAGTCACAACGGCCGCGTCACGCGCGTGCACGCATGTGAAGGGCGCTGTCAGAACAGACGTCCTGCCTCCCGCGCGCATCGAGGCGCCTAAAATAGCTACACACAGACAACGAGTCACTGGCCTGTGACAGACGGGGCCCACAGGAAAGGAGTCCCACCAGCAGGCACACAACGTACACCCAGTGAAAGAACCAAGAAGCAAAACGTGTCTGCGGCCAGAAAAGACGTGGGTCTGCGCTCGCCAGGGTACGTCCCACAAATAGCGCTTCGCTCACACCCAAGGGAACGCCACAATAATTTCCAGCTCTATGACAAACCGGACCCAAGCAGACGTAGCCCCACCAGCAGCCACACAGGCGCGTATGTCGCGTGCGTACTGCCGGCTGCGGCTCTTCTTCACCTCTCTCCTGCTGGAATCGTCTCGTGCTGGAATCGTGCTGAACGGAGACAAAAGGAGAGAACAAATCAACGAGACAAAACGAGACACAGAGAAGGACAAAATCGAACGTGCAGAACGGCGCACCGACACAAAAAGTAACGCACAAAACGTACGCGTGGACGCGCCCAGCCCCTCCGCGATTGCTTGTCTTCGATTGTTCGACAGCGAGGGCTTGGTGATCGACACGAGGTGCTTGCGCGAGGACGAGATCGTAACGGGGAGTTGCGACATTTGAGTTTCCCGCACATACGGCTCATCTCGTGCAGCGCGTCGATGGGGGTTCGTCGTCGACTCTTTCCATGGCGATTACAGCGGACCTGGCGGCTGCTGAGTCATCAGAGACTTTTCCTCGAGTCTCACCTCATCCAGGCCACCGAGGCGAGTTGGGCCCAGCCGGGACACCTCGAGTTGGGGCCAATGGCGGAGAAGCAAGCCCACCCAGCCCACGTGCTACAGCACAAGGCCCCCAGCGGGAGGGGGTAGGTAAGGATGCCGCTCGTGCTGGAGAGATTTTCGATCTCTCACTCCTCCTCTTCCATTTTTGGTCAAACCCTAGGGGCCGTCCAAATCCACATCAACGGAGTCGCATTCGTGGTGGTCGGGGAAGGTTTGCGGCGATCCTCGCTCCTTCGCCCAGGTGGTCTCGTCTCCCTCGTAACCTCGGGCTGCTCCTACCTCTTCCGCGCGGATGGGTGGTCGTGCTGGGCGATTTGGCGGGAGGCGTGGTGGCGGTGGCGGCGGAAGCGTGGGACGCTCCAATCGCCCCGAGGCGATACCATCGAACCGCAACGGCAACGGCCGCGTCGAGCACTCACCGCCCATGCGCAACAATATGTGGCAGCGGGTTCAAGGCGACGGCTCGGGCGGGAACCTCATTGCCCCTGGTGCGGACAAGTGGGATGCGGCGGTGAAGGAGGTTACTCGAGGTGGTGTCAAGGACAAATCGGCGGCGAATATTGCTGAGGAGGTACCAATTCGCGTGTTGTGTCGATGTTGGGGCCGCAGAACCATAACCTTGCATCGCATCCTCCTTGTCTGAACTGTAATGGTGAGGGTCACTATACTGCTAAATGCCCTACTATCAGGTGTGACAGATGCAGCAAACTTGGTCATGTTTCTCAAATATGTCAAACTATTCTCCCTTGGAACTGTGTTGCGGCAATGTGTGGTTTTCAGTAACCTGGTTAGGGTTTTTTCTTTTTTCCTGACACCTCCTCAGTTAAGCAAGTTAAGGAAAGGGCAGCTAGTTTGGTTATTTCTATCTTGGAAGGAAATCCTACTTATAGAGATATAGAATAGGAGTTTAATGCTTATTTGGGTACTAGTTGGCGCTGCACTACTAGGGCTATCAATTCCTCTCAATTTGTGGTGTGTTTTCCTAATCATAAGAAGGTTGAGAGTGCTTGTTACCGGGGAAGAAGGATGGATATGAAGGTTTGCAATGCAGTTTTGAGTCTATCCCCTTGGTCGGCTTCTGTTGGAGCCAAAGGAGTGCTACATAGAGCTTGGGTCAGAATTCGCAACATTCCGGTTGAAAAAATGTGTGATGCTCATGTGGCTTATGTGAGATCACTGGTTGGAGTCACTCTGGAAATCGATCAAGCCACCTTAAACAAACCTGAGTATTGTAGAATCCTTTTGGGTTGCAGGGATATCTCCAAGCTCCGGAGCAAGCTGAAGGGGTGTTGGGAGATTTCTTCTATGATTTCACCTATGAAGTGGAGTCTGTAGTGGTACAAGGCCCTCCTATGGCCAGAACAGTGTCTCCTATGGATAAATCTGATGATATTTCATCTCCTAAATGTCCCAAAATTGACTATGGTGCAGCAACCTATGCAGCCTCCTCTGAAGAACAAACAGGGAATTTTAGTCAGTCTGTGGTACTGGCTATGGAAGGACCCATGCCCCGAATCTTGCCGCAGTGTCTGAGCACACCTTTGAAGATGAAAGTGATGATGACAACGAACTGCTGATTGATGCTATTACTCGTGAGAATCTGAATACTTCTGTTGGTAAGGCTGGTCAGGTGATGAATACTAGCGAAAATTTATCTGTTGGTGGTGGCTCTTGTACTCCTGTGTGTGAAGTAGTGGTGAAGAATGTGGGAGAACAAAGTGGTAAATGTGTGCAGGCTCTTATCACTCCCGTGGTGGAGAAAGAGATGGTGTCTCCTGATGTTTGTGATAAAAGGGATAACCAAATGGTGTTGTCTTATGCTGCTATTCTGTCTGGACATGAATGAGTTAAAGAACCTATGGTGACTGAGGTGGAGGATTCAGACTCACCTAATCAAACTGGGCAGCATGTGTATTTCGTTCAATATCCCCAATCCGATCAAGTTTCAGAGGAAATCCCTGGAGATAAGCGGGTGCCTCCTATTGAGCATGTCAGATGTGGTCTAAGGAATGTCGATGGCAAGATGGAAAATATCTTGAAGAAGGCTGAGCGTATGTCTCAGAAGAGAAACCTGGAAGGTAATGGATCTGTCCCATCTTGTAATTCTTTTTCTGTATTGTCCAATCTTGAGATTATGTCTAGGGCCTCTTTGATGGGAATCGACATTCCATCGGACAATTTTGAGAGTATAGATGTGCTTAGGGAGTTAGAACATTCTAGAAATGATTTGAGCAATAAAAATATGCATGTTTCTGATATTCCTATGGTGGTTGTTCATGACACTGAAAGTAGGACTCCTATTGGTTTGGCTTGACTTGATACCGATGATATTGAAGATTCCTTTACTGTTTTTAAATCGAGGAAAGCTAGTAGAACGAGTAGAAAGAAAAATGTGGTGGTTAGTAAACATGTGACTAGGATTCAAACTAAAGTTGGCACGCCTGCTCATCCTCCTAGGCCCTAGCGGGCATGTCAGGAAGGAAAATATTCCTAACTGTTTAAAATGATTGGTGACATTTGGAATATTAGGGGGCAGGTAAGAAGGGGATTTCTACCTGCCTCACTTACATCATTCATGACAACAAGTTGGATTTTATTGGTTTACAAGAAACTATGAAACAAACCTATAGCCAAAGTTACTTTTGTAAAATTGATTCTGAGAATAATTTCTTTTGGAAATGGATTCCTTCTGTGGGTAAGTCTGGAGGTATACTTTGTGGGGTCAGGTTTGATACCTTAGAAGTTCAAACTGTCAAGTTGGGCGACTATATGATCCGAATGAATTTATGGGATAAGAAAAAGAAATGTAAATGGGCTATTATTGTGGTTTACGGACCTGCGCATGAAAATTTAAAACCATCCTTTCTGGCTGAACTTGCTTCCTTTTGTAGTGTGGTTGACTGCCCCTATATTGTTGGTGGTGATTTTAATATTTTGAGAACCGTGGATGAAAAAAGTAAACCCACGACTCTACCTCATTCATCTGATGTGTTTAATTCTGCTATTCGCGCCCTTTGTTTGAGGGAGATCTACATGCTCAGAGGCAAATATACATGGTCTAATAAGCAAAAAAAAAATCCTACGCTTGAAAAAATGGATAGGATCCTTATGTCTCCTGACTGGGAGTCTTTATTTCCTTTGGTCACCCTTCGGAAATTAGTAAGAGACCAATCTGATCATAATTTGTTGCTTTTGGATACGGGTGATATACCTCTAAGTCCCAAGAAAATAGAATTCAAATTTGACACCTCTTGGCTCAACAATGTGGATTTTTTACCTAAAGTGGCTGATATTCTGGGGAAACATGTGGATAGTTGTGACCCTATTGATGTTTTGAACATCAAGTTGAAAAGAATCAAGAAATACTTTAAAGGGTGGGGCTCTAATATTGTTGGTTCCTTTAAAAATCTTAAAAGGGATTTGAAAGGGGATCTAGAAGTTTTAGAACAGTTGGAAGAGGATGGGGAGTTGTCCTCGGAAGACTATATTAGGAAGACATATATTCAGGTTGAAATTTTTAACATGAATGCTGAAGAGGAGAATTATTGGCATCAAAGGGCCCATGCTAGGTGGCTCCTTCATGGGGACCTTAATACTTCTTATTTTCATAAGATAGCAAACGGTAGAAAAATAAAAAACAATGTTCATTCCCTTGACAACAATGGTGCCTTGGTGGAAGGAACTGGAAACCTGTTAAATCATGCTACTGCTTATTATAAAGAGTTGTTCGGACCTGCTCCTGGTAATTTCTTCGATATGTCTCCTAACCTGTGGGGTACCCATGAGCTCCTCTCGGATGAGGATAATGTCGAGTTGACTAAACCTTTTAGTGTAGAGGAAGTGAAAACGGCTTTATTCTCAATGGATACGAATTAATAGGGCTCCGGGTCCTGATAATATTCCTACGGGATTTTATCAACATTGTTGGGACGTTGTTAAAAGTGATATCATGAACTTGTTCGATAGTTTTCATAGTGGGGAGCTGGATGTGCGCCCGATTAACTATGGTACTATTACCTTGTTACCAAAAATCACATATGCTAATAAAATTCAACAGTTTCGTCCTATCTGTTTACTTTGTTGCATTTAGAAATTTATCACTAAAACTTTGACCTTAAGGCTCGAATCTTTAGCTAATAATTTGTTCAGTATCCAGCAAAATGCCTTCATTAAGGGTCGTAATATTATGGATGGTGTCCTTTCCTTGCATGAAGTTATGCATCATGTGCATGTAAAGAAAAAGTTGGTGTTGTGCTGAAATTTGATTTTGAAAAAGCCTACGACGAAGCCAATTGGAATTTTCTCCTTGGTTGCTTTCGTATTCGAGGGTTTGGGGATACTTTTTGTTCTTGGATAAGACAGATCCTTTTCGATGGAATAGTTAATTTCAAGTTAAACAATCAGGTTGGGCCGTATTTTCAGAGTGCTAAGGGGGTGCGGCAAGGTGATCCCCTATCTCCTCTTTTGTTCAATATGGCTGGGGAGGTTTTAACTAAAATGGTGCTTCAGGCGCAGAAAAATGGTTTATTTACTGGTTTTGCACCTGATTTGGTTGATAACGGGGTCGTGATTTTGCAATATGCAGATGATACAGTTTTGTGCATCTCCCATGATGCTAATGATGCAGTGAATGTAAAACTTCTCCTATACTTGTTCGAGTTGATGTCAGGTCTTAAAATCGACTATATCAAAAGTAAGATTTTTGTTATTGGGGGCGATAATAACATTGCTGAATTCTACTTCAACCTTTTTAATTTTCATGTGGGGCAACGTCCTATGAACCATCTTGGGGTGCCGGTTACTTGTACCAATCTGAAAAATGTTGATTGGGACTTTCTGGATGCAAAAATGATCAATAAGCTTGAGGCTTGGATTGGAGATTCATCCTCCTCGGGTGGCAAGTTGACTCTTTTGGATTCTAGTTTAACGGGTGTCCCTTCCTATTATATGTCTATTTTCTTATTGAACAAGAGTTTTGTAGAAAAATTGGATAAACATAGGAGAAGATTGGGGGGGGGGGGTTAATAAGAACAAGAAACGTAAATATCATATGGTCAAATGGACTAAAGTGTGTAGGTCCAAAAATAAAGGTGGACTATGGGTGAAAGATCTAAGAAAAAAAAATATCATCCGCCTTTGTAAGTGGTGGTGGAAGTTAGAAAATCATGAGGGATTATGGCAGAATATCGTGAAAGCTAAATACTTACGCAATAAAACTGTGGCGGATGTGAGGCCTAGATTCTCTGACTCTCCTATTTGGAAGGCTATCATGAGGTTTAAGGATTTTTACTTCCCGGGGAGAAAAATTATTCTGAAAAAAGGTAATTTGGTGCGGTTTTGGAAAGATGCCTGGTTAGATAATTGCCCCCTTATGGTTTCTTACCCTGCTTTGTTTGACATCTTCCATGCACAAGATTGGTACTTTGAAAGGACTACTTGTTGTGATTTCGAGGTTCCTTTTAGAAGGAGAATGACACCTTGTTTGGCCGATCAATGGGGGTATATTAAGGACAGAGCTAGAGATCTGGGTCCCGAGTCCACCCCGGATGTAGTCACTTGGGCTATTACTGATAAAGGATGTTTCTCAACAAAATCCTCATACCAGCACTTAGAAAGAAACTTGGTTGGCTCTCATAACAAATGGATTTGGAAAGCCAAACTCCCTTTGAAAATAAAGGTTTTTTTGTGGCAGTTGTTCGAAAATGCTTCTATTACTAGAGATAATATGAAAACAAAAAGTGGATGGGGAATCCTAACTGTTCGTTCTGTGATCAATTGGAAATTGCATAACATCTTTTTTTTCTCTTGCACTCATGCAAAAGTTGTTTGGGGTCTATTTTGAGAACATGTTACTATCCTACTTCCTTGTGGAAAATTTGGGCTTGGTTATTTGCTTATTTCCCTGGTGGCAAAAGGTTTCATATGCGTGTCCTTGCTTCAGCCTGTTGGGCGATTTGGATAATAATAAACAGAATCACCTTTGATTGTTTGGTTATGAAATCTCCCCTAGTGACTATTTTTCTATACGTGCTCCCTACTTCACTATTGGGCAGGTCACGGCGAGAAGGATGGTGAGCTTATCAAGGGAGGCGTGGATCAACTGATGTATTTTGCGTCAAGACTGGCTGTTGCATCGACAATTGGGACTGGAAGGGCTGATGGAACACCAAGGGTACTATGAATCACTCATGGAATGGGCTCCGGATGAAGATGCTTGCTTGCTGGAAGTTCTAGTCTCTGGTGGTGGTTGGTGTTTGCTTCAAAACTTTCTGTTTGTTGTCCTCTGTCTGTTTCGGTGGTTAGTTCTGGATTTTGGGTGTGGTTGGACTTCTTTCTGCGTTGTAGGCGGTAGGTTTTTTGTCCCGTAACACAACCTTCGATGTCGGGGCTGTGTGGCGGGTTTTCCTACCGGTAGTTTTTCCTGCTTTTTTACTTTTCCCTTTCCCAGTTATGCTTGTGGTGCTGTGTAGTTGAACTCTGTATTTCCGTTAAGCACTTAATAGAAAGGGGAGTAGCCCAATTGGAAAAAAAGTTACTTCCTCCGTATCAAAATCGTGAAAAAAAATAGCGCGCTATTTTCACGCTAATAGCACGATATAGCAATTCTGGAGGGTCCACGCTAAATTTTAACACTTTTTCTCGCTATTGCGCTATTCACGAAATAACATGCTATATCATGCTAAAACGGCTAAACTTTATAGCGCGCTATTATTATTTCCAGCCTATCGGGCCAATTGCCTAAGTTTTCCACTTACGAAGAAGAAAATGTTTCTTTATGTTTTTTGTGGTGATGAGAAACAATTGTGAAGATGATATCGCTAGGTTTATAATTCTTAATAAGTAATTTATACTGTCTTATTACCCCGTGGGATGTTGATGTTAGGATCTATCCAACTAGAGAACAATTTTTAATGTGGTTATACATATATTGTTCTGACGTTTCTGGACTATATCATTTACAATTATTGTTGAAATCCTTCGATTTTTAGATATATTTGATAGTTTTTTCAAAACGTTGTTTTCATATAGCACGCTATTATCACGCTATAGCGTGCATAGCATTTGGAGGAGACTGCCATTATTTCTCATAGCACGCTATTGTTTTTCTTGATCAATATATATAAATATATAAGATGTTTCGGTATTTTTTAAACAAAAAATATATAGACATGTTTTAGTGCGTAGATTCATATGCATCTTGCACTAAAACACGTCTAGATACGTGCCGTCTAATAAACGGTAATACATCTTACATTTCGATACGGAGGGAGTACATTTTTTTGAATGTCAATACGAGTATACATCTACTCCCTCCGTTCCAAAAATAGATGATGCATGTATGTGGACATCTTTTAGTGTCTACATACATACATGTTTGGACAAATAGAAGTCATTGAATAGTATTTTGGAACGGATGGGTAAAAAATGCATTTATTCCTGAATACCAATTTATTTTAAGAAACTTACGGTGTACTTAGTACTTGTGTATGTGTCTCGGCACTCTTTTTTGGCAATTTTTGGGGTTTAAAAATACGATTTCGATTTTCCTTTTAAAGACGAGATCACTAGTGCTCGGGTGCTGCAAGAAGCTTTTCCATTTTGGATTATTATTGTTGGAAAGCAACGCCTTGCAAAATTTATTGTGCATGCAATGCGATAACATCATCTAGGTTTCTTTAAGTTTAAAACTAAAATACTTTAATCTTTTTACGGCTAATTCAATAAACATTCTGAAATGTTCTGATTTCATCGTTGGTTTAGTCGCTACAAGATCTTATAAATAGACCCATGTTGATATATATTGACACAAAAATGGTCGATAGTTGCCAAGTGTCCAACACTTCATTGCCAACTGCATAATATAGAGTTGACAAATTATAATAACTTAATTGACATGTCACTATAAAGCTGCACAATACTACTAAATTTAGTGCACTATATTGACATGTCGCTATACGAGGTAGAGAGTGATTCTTTTTTCATTTATTGAAAATACTAAAAAATAATCACTCTCTAGCTCGTCAATAACATTATAGTGTCTAAGATGTATAAAACTTATCTGGCAATTATGGGCCTCTTTGATTCGCAAGATAGAAAAACATACGATTGTATTGTCGTTCTCATTCGAGTTTTGCTCACATACATGTATCCCTATGAATGGACATGCACATCCTAACCTTATGAGTACCTCCGAGAGACTGAGCCAACGGGTCGGTCTTGAGATTGACGATGTCACCATAGACGCCTCACTATCAACAGAACGTCGCCTCCCACTAAAACAATATTCTGCCCATATGATACACAGGTATGAAACCTGGTGTTTGAACTTTGATGAGTTGAGAGTACAACCATCCTCCTAACCATCCAACTAGAGATTTGTTCGCAGAACCAAGTTTGTTTGATTCCGTCACAGTAAAAGTAAAGGATTCTTACAAGCATATTTCAATGGATGCTGGATTTTCTATAAAATATAGTAAAAATGGTTCCTTGGAAAAAGTTTTAATGGAATTCAATCCTACCAATCAAACAACCAACCAAGGTAGAAAACAATCCTAAGGAACTCAATCATACAGAATCCCTATGAAATCCTTTGAATCAAGAAGGACCTATACAATATGATCTTAGCAACCGTTCTTTCTTAATTGGGCAACCATGGTATACAAAAATGATAACTAGTGCGGCGATCTTTTGTTTTCGTCGAAACATAGGAACATGTGAGCTAGTGTTGAAGGCCTCGTAGATACGAACATGATGATGAAAACAAATCTCTAATTGTACTAACAATTTAGTAAATAAATATTTTGAATAATTAGAATTTACAATTAATACAATGATGTCAATGATGACAAGGCAGATTCTGCATGCATTTGCATGTGCTCTCCTATAAGGGAGGAGCTCCAGGAGAATCAGCTATATGCTAGATTAATCTGGGACACATGACCCAAATAGAATAGCCGATTATTGTTATAATTATGATGTTGTTGCAAACAATTCGAAACTTTTAGGATTAGTGATAGAAACCTATACAATTGATTTAGTTCAGTATTTAATAGACATCATCGACATATCATTATAGTCATTTCTATTCCAAACAATCAGGGACAAGTGCGACACGGACCTAAGGCTAACAAATCAATTCTGTGTGGTGTCTTGTGTGCTACTCCCTCCGTTCCACAATGTAAGCCTTTTAAGCAAGCTAGTTTAGCTTTCTACAAAGGATTACATTATGGAATGGAGGGAGTACGTGAGTAGAAGTACTAGTTGAAAAAACAACATGTGTGTCTCTTGCCTGGCGTCTTCTCATATTCTCGCTGGAAAGTAGTCGGCGGCAGGGGATTGGGCCAACACTATGATCTTTTCGCGTAATCACGGGGAGACCCTTAATGGGAAAACGACCCGCTTGTCATAGTCACTAGTAGAAAGAGAGCCTTTGGTCCTGGGTTGTAGTCCCCGTTGGGTTTTGTATCGGGACTAAAGGGGAGAATAGTCCCGGTTCAAATGCTAGGAGGCTGCACTGGGCTAGTCCAGGGTCGAACGGGACCTCTAGTCCCGGTTCGTAATATGTACCGGGACTATAGGGGTGGTGGCAATCGTTCTCCTGGTGAGAGCCCACCGGAACTAAAGACCCAAAAGGTTTTCCTCCCGCGCTTTGGAAACCGTTCCGAGCGATCAAAACAGTACGGGAAAGGCAACAGAGACGCCATTTCAGTGTTCATCATCGTCTCCATCATTTTCTCTCCTCTCTTCTTCCCCATCCTCCATCATGAATGCAATTACTCGATACGGGAAGGTACCCGCACATGGCAAGACCGTTCTCAATGTTGTCTACATGAACAACAACACCAAGGTGGAGGATTTTCTTTCCAGTTTCGAGGAATGGGTTGAAGAGGAGGAATACAAGTGCATGGGCCTTGATCTCGAGTACACGGCAGAACAACGAGATGTTGCCGACATCCAACTTTGTTACAAGAAACATGTCATGGTCTTCCAGTGGGCAAGGTAATACGAAAACTTTGTAGTGAAAGAATTTAGGAGGCTTCTTTTGATTCATATATAGGATAGGAAAATTGCATAGGATAGAAACATGTCCATTTGAATCCTATGAGAAAGGCAATTCCTCGTCTTAGATTCATAGGAGAACATGTCATAGTTAATTTAGGGGCTTCTTTTGATTCATAAGGATAGAAAAATTGCATAGGATAGCAAACATGTCCATACAAGCACTGTCCAATACTCATGGAGTTCCATTTGTTGTTGCAGTGAAAGAATATACTTGTTGCGGCATTATTTAACATGTGTTCCACTTGTTGTTGAAGTAGTAACAAGCACTGTCCAATACTCGTGGATTTCCTTCGCAGCGGCATACATTTTGCTAGAGTTGATATAACGAATGATAAGATCAAGATGACTCGCACATGGGATATTGAGATACCACCTTCCTGCCACATTGACATCTAGGGTTTGGTCAAGCTTGGGCATCTCAAGACTTCAATGGCTAATATGGAAGCCGTCGGGATCTACGAGGAGACGCTGATATGAAGACAAAATTCCCCAAGGTTTAGCACAAATTCTGGGAGAAGACCCCCCCCCCCCCGACGCCATCAAGATTGAGTATGCAGCAATAGATGCGTACGTTGCAGACGAGTTGTACCGCGGGATTGGAATCTTCAACTATGGGCAGCGTCACCTAGTACCTCCTCCTGCTTGGGGGGATTCTGATCCGAAGGACGAGTAGTGTTTGCAATGGCGAACACTTCTATCTCTATTATTATTTACTGCTTGGGGGTCTCTCCTGATCCAGACGAGTAGTGGTTGCAATGAAAATTTTTATCTCTATTATTATGTAGTGCTTTCTGTAATGGATATTCGAACTATTATTTGTATTAATTATGTCCTTGTTTAAGTATGATTTGAGCAAGCTTTATGAATCATTAATTGTGATGTATGTGGTGAATTTTTAGTATCATGTCGTTCTATTATGGTTTTTCTTGCTTTTAGCAAGCATTGTGATGCTACCTCTCTGATAGTATGTTACTTTTGTACATATTATTGGCATAATTGCTTATTTATCATGTTTTTATGGCAAGCTTGTGTTATTTTAGGTATAAGTAAACTCACATGTGGGAAACAAGTGAAAACATGATGAAGCATGATGAAAACATGTGAAAACGGTTGAAAATAAAGTGCAAAGAAATGAAAACATGGATAAAACATTGAAAAACATGAGGAAAACAAAAAAGACAAGACATGCATGAATAGTATCACTAGTGTCACAAAATAACAAAAGCAAAACAATTGTATAAATATTTTTTGAGCTCATTTAAATTTTATATAGAATTATAATACCCATTGGAGTAATTTAACATATAGTAAATTCTATAAGTAATTTTAATATGTTTCCTTTAACAAAATTGCTCCAAATGGCAACCTTTGACCATAGAGACAAGAGCCCAACTTGTTAACGTGCTTTTAGTTAATTCATAAACATGTGGAATTTAATATAGAATCACTAGTTATGAATTAAGTAATACTACATTAATTATTAAATATAATAAATGCCATTTTGTCCAAAATCAATTTGGAAAATTTAAAATCAGAGATCAAACATAAGCTTGACTCTTCGGGTAATTAATTTAACATGGTTTGTTCATTTGGTGACCAAGTTTGTCCTGTTTCCCCGAGAAACCCTAGTTTCAACACTTTGCCTAGGGTTACCCTATAATTACCCCCACTTACTAAAGTCCTATACATGATGGAAAATATGATATGAAAGTCATATTTGAATTTCTCTCATTTTTTCAATCGATTTATACATATTATTTATCAATTTTTGATTTACGGATTTGTAGATATGAATTATACAATATTAAATGGAAAAGGCAAACAATTTAATTATTATTTAAATTCAAGATTATTTGAATTCAAGATTATTATTGCTTATTTATTTTTGTTTAACTAAATAATTGTTTGGATTTCACAAAATAAAGACGTGTGACATCATAGTTTAAGGTTTAACATGATTGACAGCATACTATTGTGAGTAATACAATATTTGTTTCTTGGAAACTGAGAGGGAAGGAACTAAGAAGTTAAGCATGCTGAGAGTGGAGCAGTCGGAAGATGGGTGACCAACTAGGAAGTGTCACTAGAATGCTTAGAGTTAAAAATTGAGACTACAGGAAAATCTAAACCTCAAACCCCAAAATACGAAACATAAAGCCTAAACCCCAAAATGGAAAAATGAAAAAAAAAATCACAAAATCTTTAGTCCTGGTTTTTAACACCAATCGGGAGTAAAGGTCCTGCAGGCTGTAGCGCTGGGCGCGGTCACGTGGAGCACCTTTAGTACCGGTTCGTGGCAAACCGGGACCAAAGGGGGAGGGCCTCTAGTCACGATTGGCTAGTCCCGGATGAAAATCCGAGACTAAAGCCAGTTCCAACCTGGGACTAGAGGCCCATTCTCTAGTAGTGAGTGGTTGCTACACACTCTTGCGTTGATTGAAACGTATATTTCAGGAAAAATATTACTCAAGGGGATAGGGAATTTCACTATCAGAGTTTTTAGAAAACAAGTCAAGTCATATCCCATTTGTTATAATTATTTTTTTAAAGTCAACAGCAAAACTCAACTCAAAAGTCAACGCAAAAAAATGATGACCAATTTTTTTAAAATCTAAAACCAATTTTATACACCAAAAATCGTTGCTCTATGATACGTCATAAACATATCCTTAATTTCTGATGTTCCATGTTGTTTCCTACATGTTTGCTATACACTTTATGTCATTTTTATCGATTTTCCGGACAAACCTATTGACAAGATGCCACAGAGCCAGTTCCCTGTTTTCTGTTGTTTTTAGTTTCAGAAAAGTTCTTCTGGAAATATTCTCGAAATTGGAAAATTCGAAGCCCGAAAGTCTTAGAATTCCCAAAGGTTCCACGGAGTCCCGGAGAGGCCCGGAGGGGGCCGCAGAGGGGCCACACCATAGGGCGGTGCGCCCCCTGGCCGTGCCTGGGATGGTGTTGGCCCCTAGGGCATCCATCGCAATCGCCCTTTTGCCTATTTATACCCCCCATACGTCAACCCTAAAAATATACCACTTCGTCTCGAGAAACACCCGAGGACGCCTTCATCGTCATCCCGAGATTGGGAGGGTTCTGGAGCTCTCCCCGGCACCCTCCCGGGAGGGGAATTCGTCATCGGAGGGGTCTACACCACCATGCCCTCCTCTGAAGTGATGCGTGAGTAGTTCATCCCTAGACTACGGGTCCATAGCAGTAGCCATATGGTTGTCTTCTCCACTTTGTGCCTCATGTTTAGATCTCGTGAGCTTCCTACATGATCGAGATCATCTTTATGTAATGCTACATGTTGTGTTTGTTGGGATCTGATGAATGTTGAATGCTATGTCTTCTGATTATCAATCTATCATGTTATCTTCATGCATTGCATGCTCTCCGTTATTAGTAGATGCTCTGGCCAAGTAGATTCTAGTAACTCCAAGAGAGAGTATTTATGCTCGGTAGTGGGTTCATGCCTCCTTTGCATCTGTGCTCGAGTGACAGAAATGTGGCGGATGGAGGATGTGTTGTTCCCATTAGGGAGAAAACAACGGTGTTTACTTAGTTTACATTGTTTACATTACACACTTTGATTACTTTGATAATCTGTTGCTTGCAACTTAATACCCAACGTTTGTACGGATGATATTCGGAGGGTGGATTATTAGTCATAGATGCAGTTGGATGACGGTCTATGTATTTTGTTGTAATGCATGCATGAATCAAATAGTAATCTTGCTGTCTTGCATTGCACTACAGTGCAGCCTTCATTTCTGTCAATTGCCCAGCTGTAATTTGTTCACCACACATGTTATTTATCTTTCACGAAGAGACACCACTAGTGAACTTTGGACCCCGGTCCATTTTCTCATTCTGATAATACACACACTTCTTCCACTGCTTTCACTATTTTCATACTGCTGCTACTGCTTTCATACTGTTCTCCTGCTATTTTCCACACCATACGTTTAACCTCTTTGTATTCAGCAAAAACGGTGAGATTTACAACCTCACTGCTTCGTTGGGGCAAAGTGATTTGATTGTGTTGTGTAGGTTCCACGTTGCTGCTGAACCGGTAGTGGGCCCTGCCATCTTAGCTGCATCAACCTTCTGAAGTTACTCCTTCCTCCTACTGGTCGACTAAACCTTGGTTTCTTACTGAGGGAAAACTGCTGTTGTGCTCATCATACCTTCCTCTTGGGGTTTCCCAACGAGTGCAAGATCTGCACCATCAAGCTATTTTTCTGGCGCCGTTGCCGGGGAGGAAGAGAATTTCTGCAAGGGGAGTCTCTCACTTCCAATCTCTTTACTTTATTTTAGTTTTGATTAGTTTATTTTATTTTGCCTTGTTTTCTTCTCTTTATAAAGAAGACAAAAAAATAGTTCTTATTCTAGTTGTTAATTTTGTTACCTTGTCGTTTTCTTTATCATGGTGTTCCCTAAGTTTACCCTGAAAGACCTTCCAGTTGGTAGTGGTTTTATACTTGGAAAGGATACCGTTAAAGAATTCTTTAATCATGTTAGTAAGAATGATAATTTTGAGGAAAAATCCATAGTAGAACTTGCACCAAATCATGAAACTACTGCAACTTCCTTAATTCACATGTTAGAAGCTAGGTTTGTTAACCTCCATCCCATACTACAACATATGTTCCTCAACTTGAATAATATTGAAGATATTGAGAAAAGGAATTTAATATTAGAAACCATTCTTAAAGAATTTGGAGATGTTGCTATAGAAGCTAGAAACTCTTTGATCGTTTCAGTATGTTAGTCTCATGTGTAGATATTGTTGGCGCTCTTGAAAAAACTGAATCTAATAATGAAAAGGAGGATAAAATACCAATCCTCTTTTAATTGGTAGCACTGCATGAAGCCCAAGAAAAGAATTTTGATTGGATTGTTCTTGAGAATTTATTCGATGAGAATAGTAAGCCTAAAAGATTTAAGAGAGGAGCTTCTGAAACTCACTTAGATAAAATACAATACATTATTAAGGAATTGCAAAATCTTGATTTGAATGCTTCTTCACTTGAAAACACTTGATTCCATTTTTCTGGGCCTAGCTAAAAGGCGTTAAAGAAAAGCACTTCTTGGGAGATAACCCATGGTTTTATTTTTGCTTTGTTTTTTTCTGTTTTCTTTGAGTCAAGGGGTTGTATACTTCTGTAGAAACTCCTTTGTGTCTTTATTTTCATCTTTTAGTTGTGCCAAGTAAAGTTTCTGACGAGAGTTGGAGTTGGTTTTGGATTTCTGCGCAGGAAACAGATTTCTGCTGTCCACAGTAAAAAATCGTATAATTCACAGGAAAATCAGAATGACCTGAAATGTTTTGTGATTTTTCCTCAGATGATTCCACAAATTTTTCATTATTTAAGTTTTTAGATAGGAGCAACGTAAGTGCCCCGAAAAAAATCGTATTTACAGACTATTCTGGTTCTGATAGATTCTGCCATTTTTCTTGCATTTGCTCTTTCACGATGTCAAGTGGATTACTTTGCTTCATGAAACATCAGTGGCTGTAGCTAATGTTTAAAAGTATCAATAGTAATTGTTCCCATATAGGACCCATGGTTTTTTTTATTGTTGCACTAACCCTCTAATGCGAATTACTCTTTGAGTGTGGTGTGAAGGAAAGTTTCAAGGGTCAAGAGAAGAGGGTGTCATATGTGATCAAGAAGAGTGCAAGGTCAAAGCTTGGGGATGCCCCCGTCGTTCATCCCATCAAATTCTAAGAAGACTCGATCATCTAAGCTTGGGGATTCCCAAGGCATCCCCTTCTTCATCAACAATCTCTCAGGTCACTTCTAGTGAAACTATATTTTTATTCGGTCACATCATATGAAGTTTACTTGGAGAGTATGTTTGTTTTTATTTTTTTTTATTTTGTTTTACTTGCTACAATAATATAGTTGTACCTTAGAATTCCTTGTTTGGGAAATATACATACTCCTTTTTTTCATTTGAATACTCGTTATGCTCGTATTCTTAGTTTTTCTTCTAGCTGCTGCAAAAATTCATGTTTAGCTCCTGTTTTCACTGCATCTCTTATTCAGAGTTGTTAGTTTTAGTAGTGTTGTGGGAGTACTCTCATGTTTGCTTTCTGTATCATTTAGAGAGTTTTTGTTAAAACATATTTTGTATGGTGCCTGTTGGGAAAAGAAACTGCTGCTTGAAGTAGAATTTATAACGGTGCAAGTAGAAGCTTGTATAGACTATGGCTAGACTTTTTCATATCATGCTAGATGTTATTTTAATTCTAAATCCTAGTTGTTATTTAGTAGCATGATTAGTCTCAAATAGCTGAGAGTGTTTAATGTGCCATTGAAAGAATCATGACTTGTTCTTGTCATATTGAAGCATAAATTTGTGGTGCTCTCCTTTGAATGTTTTATTTGGTTGAGTTGGCGCATGCTCACACCATGTTTATGACTACGAACCAGTCACTTATAGACTCTATGATCATTTATTTTTTGAACTTTTGATACCACTTATGGTTTGATTAATGATGTTTATGTCGCTATGCATGATTATGGCTCTTATGCTCTCTTGATTTGTCGCTCCTAGTCTTTTGCTAGCCTCCACTTGTACTGAGTATGAGCTCTACTCGTGCATCCAACTCCCAAAAACCAAAGTTTGCCAAATGTGTCCACCATACCTACCTACATGTGGTATTTAACCGTCACTCCAAAGTATATTGCTCATGTGTTACCTTTAAAACTTTCAAAATTATTCATGTTTTGTGCTCCTGTTTTAGCTCATGAGGACGTAAATAGAGAATCTTTATCTCACTTGTTGATTGGACTTTCACTCCCTAGACTAGTGGCTTCATCCGCTTATCCCATAGATAGAAGAGCTGGCAGCGGGGTGCCTAGCCCCAAATTAATAACAACAAATTATCTTCACTATTTTCCCCTGATTTATCAGTCAAAGCATAATTGTGTAAACAAAAGAGAAAGAGGGATGGCCTCTACCCAGATGCGTCCTTCTATGGGAGCCGCTCTTGTGACGTATAGTTGGCTTGTGATGTACTATATTTTCAGTTTACCATTTGTTGACATAAGCATACACCTCTCTTTAAAAAATGTTTTCAATATCTCTGTTTAATAAAATAAAGCTCTAGCACATGAGTGATCAATGCTTCCCTCTGTGAAGGGTCCTTCTTTTACTTTTATGTTGGGTCTCCCTCTTCTAACTTTATGCACAGTTGAGAGAGCATAGTTGCCATTCTGAGTTTAACATGCATTTATCCGAGAAACATTATTAATTGATTCATGATGTTCTATTGTTTGTTCTCTAATTATTTGTTCTAGTCTTCCTCATGAACTTTGAAGGTGCCATGGCATTTATGTTTTGCCCCACTCTTAAGGACTAGCGAAATATCACTTTGCCATGTTTTCTCTATACTTTAAACAAACGTATAACTGTCGATGCATTATTATTCATGATCTTCTATTTGTGTTACTTCTCATGATGCAAGGTGATTGCTATGCTTTATTGTTAAAAATTTATTTATCATGCTTGTGTTGAAGTTCTATGATCTCAGCTTACTTATGCTTTTACATTATTGATGATCAAGTTTATGTTGGTAGCATGTCACCTCAGAAATTATGTGTTTTTATCGTTTACCTACTCGAGGACGAGTAGGAACTAAGCTTGGGGATGTTGATACGTCATAAATGTATCCTTAATTTCTGATGTTCCATGTTGTTTTCATGTTCGTTCCTACATCTTTTCTATACACTTTATGTGATTTTATTGATTTTCCGGACTAACCTATTGACTAGATGCCACAGAGTCAGTTCCATGTTTTCTGTTGTTTTAGTTTCAGAAAAATTGTTCTGAAAATATTCTCGAAATTGCAAAATTCGAAGCCCAGAAGTCTTAGAATTCCCAAAGGTTCCATGGAGTCCCGAAGAGGCCCGGAGGGGGGGCCACACCATAGGGTATCGCCCCCCCTAGCCACGCCTGGGGGTGGTGTGGGCCCCTCAGGCATCCACCACCATCGCCCTTTCGCCTATTTATACCCCCCGATACGACAACCCTAAAAATATACCACTTCATCCCGAGAAACACCCGAGGCCGCCGTTATCGTCATCCCGAGATCGGGAGGGTTCTAAAGCTCTCCCCGGCACCCTGCCGGGAGGGGAATTCATCACCGGAGGGGTCTACACCACCATGCCCTAGTCCGAAGTGATGCGTGAGTAGTTCATCCCTGGACTACGGGTCCATAGCAGTAGCTAGATGGTTGTCTTCTCCACTTTGTACCTCATGTTTAGATCTCGTGAGCTTCCCTACATGATCGAGATCATCTTTATGTAATGTTACATGTTTTGTTTGGTGGGATCTGATGAATGTTGAATGCTATGTCTTCTGATTATCAATACATCATGTTATCTTTATGCATATGTTATTTATGATCTTGCATGCTCTCTATTATTAGTAGATGCTCTGGCCAAGTAGATGCTAGTAACTCCAAGAGGGAGTATTTATGCTCGACAGTGGGTTCATGCCTCCTTTGCATCTGTGTTCGAGTGACAGAAACATGACGGTTGGAGGATGTGTTGTTGTCATTAGGGAAGAAAAAACGGTGTTTACTTAGTTTACATTGTTTACATTACACACTTTGCTTACTGCGATAATTTGTTGCTTGCAACTTAATACCCAACGTTTGTTCGGATAATATCCGGAGGGTGGATTATTAGTCATAGATGCAGTTGGATGACTGTCTATGTATTTTGTTGTAATGCCTGCATGAATCACAAAGTAATATTTATGTCTTGTATATGCACTACGGTGCAGCCTTCATTTCTGTTAATTGCCCAGCTGTAATTTGTTCACCACACATGTTATTTATATTTCACGGAGAGACACCACTAGTGAACTGTGGACCCCGGTCCATTTTCTCATTATGATAATACACACACTGATTCCACTGCTTTCACTGTTTTTATACTGCTGCTACTGCTTTCATACTGTTCTCCTACTGTTTTTCACACCATACTTTTAACATCTTTGTGTTCAGCAAAACCGGTGAGATTGACAACCTCACTACTTCGTTGGGTCAAACTGATTTGATTGTGTTGTGTAGGTTCCACGTTGCTGCTGAACCGGTAGTGCGCTCTGCCATCTCAGATGCATCAACCTTCTGAAGTTACTCCTTTCTCCTACTGGTCGATTAAACCTTGGTTTCTTACTGAGAAAAAACTGTTGTTGTGCTTATCATACCTTCCTCTTCGGGTTTCCCAACAAGTGCAAGATCTGCACCATCACTCTACTAGAAAAACAAGCTAAAACAGGTATACACAACTTTCTTGGTTGTATAAATCCATGGTTTAGATGTCACTATGACTGGCAAATTGTCTATCATCGTACTCTGGTTAATGTCAGGAGGGATGATAGCGGTTGTGGGTGATGAGTATTCTATGTTTGTTACTGTATTTCTATATTAGCTCCGCCCTCACATCATAGATATTTCGTAGATATAATATTATGCTTCACGATTATATTACCTGCTAGCGGTAAATTCAGAAACCTCGACAACTTTATAATCATGTGGCAATTTATATAATTTTATCACTCTCGTGTTCTTGTTTTTAGCCTTTTGTATTTAATTTAATTTCGATCAGCACTATTCAAATTTCTATATCCATGTTTTTCCTACGTTTGGAGTCAACGATATTCACACAATATATCCATAAACCTTCGCAAAAAAAATTAGGATCAATGTTTCTATTTCAAAAATAGTTACAACTTAACCTATGCATTTGCATGCAATCAAACAAGCTTTCCAACATGCTCAATATGCGGCATGGAGCCTAAGGATGGCTATCACACTGTAATGGTGCCAAATTTTAACACTTTTTTTAATATTAGCATAAGGGTTGCTAAATTATTTTTTTATCGAAGTATGACTATCACACTGTAATATGATAGCCCAAGTACATGGTTTGATGACCTAAACAGCCTATATTTGATTATAAATATGTTATTTTAAATTACACCTTTCATGTGTAGCCAGTTGATATACTCATGCACTCTAAAAGAATCTGCCAACTTCTACAGATATCTAAGGATACAATGGAAATAAAGGATACATACAAACACAAAATGTAATAATGTCGGTTTGCTTAGATTAACGGTGAAGTCTCTTGTAACAAAGAGTTTCTGAAACACTCTGCCTAACTAGGAAACATTTCTAAAACACCATTCAGTTTGGCGCTAGAAAACATGTATTCATGTTATAATATGTAAGAAAAATATGATAATTATGTAAATGCATATACATAAGTGCAATTACATTGTCAATTCGACTAAATATAGATGAAAATAGTAACTCAAGTTCTTATATCGATAAAATCATTGTATTTTTCATGAAAAGATGAATTAATATGAAGTATAAGTGTTAGGTATAAATAAAACATAATCGTTTACTCACCTTAGACCACCAAAACGGATGAACTAATTGCTATCAAGACAGAAAATTTGTGTGTTGATCACAAAATAGAACTCATGTAATCGGTGACGCGATAACAACTCAAATCGCAAGAAGAACGACAAATCAAAAAATGACGACGACCCATACCACCAAGAAACACCAACCTGCATGAATTCATGTTGAAATAAAATCTCAACAGTGGGTTGGTGTCCACTGGCACGATGGAGGAATGTCTAGAGCGCCTAGAGGAGCATGTATGAGCTCTAGATCAGTGTTCCCACCTACATCCACGCGGTCATGAATCGTGCCAGCAACACTGCAATACCGACCTTAGCATCTTATGCGAGCCTCCTAGCATCATCGCATTGGATGCGCCACACCAGCAATGAGAGGAGATCCATAGTCTCCCAAACAAATGTACATATCTTGGAATAAAGAATTAATTGGAAATCTTAAGCTCCTATATTTAAATATTTGTGGCCTGCCAAATTTGCACTTCCAGAGGCACTCATGCACCACGATTTACTATATTTGACTAAGGTAGAAATCAAGTAAAAATACGTAATATAATTTGATATACATATTGTGTTCTTCGTGCACTCATCACAACATTGTCATCCAAAATGTAGACACAACATTGTTAGAAGTGAAAATTAAGCAACTTGTAAAGTATAAAGAAACGTGACCATCAATTCAATATTTTATCTAGTCAAAACACACTAGTAACATGCTTATTTTTTTGAAATGGAGCATTGCCCCATAATATGCATCAAATTAATGCACACGATCTTGATTTTATTGCATATTTTTAAAGTGTGAGAGCTTACATCTCAAGGTCACTCGAAGTGGCCACGTGAATCAGCTCTCCAAAAAGGAGAACATTTGTTGTAGATATCCCGAACAACCCCCATAAGTTGATTACGTCTAGTATGCATAAGTCTTGTTGATCCACATGAAGGAGGTAGGACCACATGTGTATCCAATATGTTCTTCCGTGGATGACATCCAAAATATTTGGATTTGTATTCTTATTAAATACCATATCGTTTTGACAATTCCAAATTTCCCAAATCAAAGCACACACTCCCACACGGATTAGAGCTTTTGTGTATTTCTATAACATTTATAGAGTTTAGAAACATATTTGTAACATTAGCTGGTGGAGCAATATTATATTTAAATTGAACCACTCCAAATAAGACTAGCAAAACAACATGAGATAAAAAATTGATCAATAGACTCCTCTTAGTCACAAAAGACATGCCTTTTACACCCGCTCCATCGTCACTTGCTAGAATGAACACATTTCAATAATTCATATTAATCCAACGGAGTGGGATTAAATCGTGAAACTAGTAACTGCATTTGCATCTTCTACTGCATCATTACAACACCTCGGAGCATCAGAGGATCAAGCACTATCTATATTGCGACGATTTTTTATGAAGATACATTGTTCCACTCCATGGCCTCCATTCGATATAGGCATAACTTGAACACATCACTTGACAGGGGAGATGGATCCAAGGCCTTGGATCATCATGAGAAGGAGGGTATTTTATGGACCACATTAAAAAATCGACTCGGAGTTTCCACTCCAGTTGACCCCTCATTTGACTTCTCTACATATGTACCTCATATGGATGGATTAGAAGCTCTTTCTGTACCTTCTACTCATGAGGAAATTGATACGGTGGTTGCGGATCTTCAGATAGATAAGGCCCCTGGTCCTGACGGTTTCTCAGGTCTCGTCTTCAAAGTTTGTTGGCCTATTATCCGACACAATTTCTATAATATTTGTGACGAATTCTGGTCTAATTCAGTTAACCTACAGAGCATCAATTATGCCTACATTGCTCTCATTCCAAAAAATTCTCACCCAACTGGCCCCAATGACTTTCGTCCAATTTCATTGTTGAATTCCTCTTTTAAATTGCTTACCGAATTACTTCCTAATCGTTTGCAACAGAAGATTCTTGATCTAGTCCACGCCAACCAATATGGGTTTCTCAGTAACAGATCCATTCATGATTGCATTGGTTGGGCCTATGAATATATTCACCAATGCAAGCAAACTAGATCTGAGGTGATTATCCTTAAGTTGGACTTTGCAAATGCATTTGACACAATCGAGCATGCTTCCATTTTGGCTATCCTTAAATAATGGGGCTTTGATGACAGATGGTTATCATGGGTGGAGGCTATTTATGCTACTGGTTCCTCCTCAGTGCTGCTTAATGGAGTACCGGGAAAGAAATTTCCTTGTAAACGGGGAGTAAGCCAAAGTGACCCCTTCTCCCCAATTCTATTTGTCGCTGGTGCTGATCTTCTGAAAGTGCATTTGCATCTTTGATATCTCTTAGGTTTTGGAGTTAATAACAACACTACTAAGTATCTAACAGTGCGTCAAAGTATTTCAGGAAATGTCAACTAGACGCAAAAAGGTGAAAAGAATTCCAAGACAAAGCCACCAAGTTCAACATGACTCAGCGGTAGTACCGGGATCCCCAGCGGTAGTACCGCTCTGCACAGCAAGCGGTAGAACCGCGCCCAGTACCGCCAGAAGTACCGCCATAGTGAAATTGCGTACTGGTTTCAGAGGTACTACAGAGGTACTGACTCGGTAGTACCGCTGTGGTCATATTGATCTTCGAGCAAAACCTTGCTCAAAGGTAGTACCATTACTGACTGGCGGTAGTACCGCTGCTTCCAGGAAGCGGTACCACCGCCCTCAGCACCGGCCCTTCTACCTCCAGCAAGGATTTTCTCATGGTAACGTTTACGGTACTAGGGCGGTAGTGCCCTAGTACTACCGCCAGCCACTTCGATTTAATTCGAAGTTGTGGCCAGCGGTAGTACCGGTGTGCACTCGCGGTAGTACCGCTGCTGGAGTACCACAGTACTTTGGCGTGGTACCGCTTGCGCCCGTGTGTCTGGACAACCCCGTACCGCTCATGTTGCCAGGTAGGCGGTAGTACCGCTGGCACCAGCGGTAGTACCGCCAGGCACGAAAAAGGGTCAAACGGCTAGTTTGGGGAGGGGGCTATAAATACCCCATCCCCTTCTTCTCCAAAAGGTTGCTCGCTCCAGCATTGAAGACAAGCATTTATTGAGCCTCCAAAGTTAGATTTCTCCCAATCCCTCCACCCAAACTTGTTGATACTTGGAGGATTGAAGGAGAAGGCCCCGATCTACATCTTCACCGAGTTGTTCTTCATTTCCCCCTCTCTAGCTTGAGGGATCTATCCTAGGGTTTCCTCTTGTGGAGAACCTAGGCTATCTTGCTACTTGTTGGTGATTGAGATTGTATTGTATCCCCCAATTTGGTTGTGTGTTTTTGCCCCAATCTTGTATTTAACTACATCTGATTCCCGCCTTAAATGTTATCAATAGTGGAAGGTGGACGAGGCCTTTGTGGCGGGGTTCATCGGAGAATAGGGTGAGGCCTTTGTGGTGTTGAGTAGGCCTTTGTGGCGAGCTCACACCCCTCCAACGAGATGTACTCCCTTAACAAGGAGGAACTCGGGAATACATCGTGTCTCCGTGTGCTTCATATCGGTTACCTCGTTCCCTTCCTCCTTTACTCTTGCTTGTATTATTATTGTGTTTGCCTTTTCATATAGGTAAATTCACCATAGTTGCATCTTATAGAGAATTTGCCTTTGTGTCAAGCCCAATTGTTAAAGAAAAATTAAAATTGGCCGTAACACCTATTCACCCCCCCCCTCTAGGTGCCTATACTTTACTTTCAATCGGTATCAGAGCCTCGACTCTTCTATCGGGCTTAACCGCCTAAGAGTTTAAGTATGGGTGATGATTCGGATACCGAAGGTTCCATGGCTCCGGTATCTATGAATGATCTCAATGATTTAAAAAAATTCATTGACCTCATCCATAGACACCAAAATCGATGAGTTGCGTCAACTTTTGATGGAAATCTTGAAAGCCAAAGGACCGTAGGTCACCGGCCCATCTCCTCCGGAAGTACCTCCGGAGGGCGCCAAGAAAGGGGTAGATGGTGATCCATCTAAAACTGCTTTCGCCGAAAACTCCACGAAGAAGGGTACGGAAGGAGACGGAGAATTTCACTCCGTTGCCGGAAGTTATTCTCCCGATCCTCTCGTCCCACATCCTCATATAATCCCTAGGGGAGATCCACCTAAAATTGATGTATTTTCTTTTCGTGAATGGCAATATTACATGGAGACTCACTTGAACTCTTCTTGTATAGAGGTTTGGAGAGTCACTCATGATGAATACAAACCTCATGACCCCAAGAACCTAACAAGAATAGAAGCCATAGATTGTCAACTCAACTACACCACCTTGTCAATTCTTCAACAAGCTGTGGGTCCTAACCACATGCCACATCTTCAACAATATTCCACCGCCAAGGAAACATGGGACGTTCTTGTCGTCATGTTTGTGGGCAATGCGATCATGCAAAGGAATAGATATGATGCCTTAACCAATGAAGCCGAAGGGTTCTATATGCATGATGGAGAGAACCACGAAGACATGTACCGAAGGCTCAAGACACTTGCCACCGCATTCACTAATGTTGGTGCCAAGTACATTGATGATGCTTGGATCAAAATGAAGTACATGATTTCCCTCATGCCATTTGAGGGCGTGGACTTGAAGAGCATTCAAGGAAGACATGACTTCCCTACTATGACCTAAACTCAAGTTATGCAAGAAATGTGCTCCTATCAAGTGCAAACCAAGAATGCTCTTGATAACCGAGCTAGGGCCATAGGAATGCACAAAGGGGCATCAGTTGCTTTGAATGCCAAGGTTGTGTCACAAGAGGTTGAGTATGAAGAAGAAGGCAATGAGGTGTTGGCTCCATTGAAGGATCAAGAGTATGATCTCGTTCTCCAGGATATAATTTCTCTCACCGTGCAAAAGTTTTGGAGGAATCCTCCCAAGGCCGAGAAATTTGTCGAGGAGAAGACCAAGTCTCGCTATGGCAATTATGGGGCTAAAAAAGTGAGGTCTTGCTTCAATTGCCAAGATAAGCACCACTTCATTGCGGAGTGTCCTTATGAAAATAGAGAACACCATGGTGGCAAACTCGTTCGCAAGGACAAGTCCAAGGTTGAGTACAAGAAACCTCATTTCAAGAAGAAACCTTTCAACAAGAAATCCCCCACCAAGTTTGTGCTAGTGACTCAACAGGAATATGATTCCGGGAGTGATGAAGAAGAAGAAGAAACCACAAGTGAAGTGGCCGCTCTAGCTATTTCTTCTACTCCATCATCTTCATCTCTCTTTGAATCCCCCAATGAAAATCATCCTCACCCAAATGCCAAGTGCTTCATGGCTAAGGCCTCGGAGGTATCACCTTCTTCCAACTCTAAGACCCCAAGTGAACTAGAAAATCTTGCTAGTCTTAGAGTAGAAGATGAAATGATCTCTTTGGAAAGCTTTATGTCTAACATGCAAGGGGAGACCAAGAAGTACTTCGAACATCTCATGAGCCGATTGGGAGAGGCCCAAGAAGCTCTTGAGAAGAAAGGTGATGTTGAAAGAAGGGATGCGGATGAAATTGCATCCCTCACTATCACTCTTGAGGAAGAGCATAATGGTAGAGTTTCTCTTGAGGAGGAACTTGAATCTACTGAAGAAACTCATAATGAACTTGTTTCTAATATCACTAAGGAATGTGACCTTGCAATTGCTAAATATAACAAGGCTAAACAGGATAAAGTTGAGTTTGGTGTTGGTCATGGTAAACTAATCGAGGAGTTTGAAAAACTAACCGAGGCTCACAAAGCTTTGGAGAGTCAACATTCTTCCCTCAAATAGTTGCATGAACAACTTCAAACTCAACTTAACAACCCTAGCACCTCTACTTCTTCTTGTGATCATGCAAATATTATTGAGGAAAATGCTAGGTTGACGGATGAGCTTGCAAGGCTCAAGGGCAAAGGCCCTCAAGTTGAGAAGGTTTTGGTCTCTACCCCACAAGTGGTGGCCCCTAGTCCTCATGTGGTTGTTGCTAGACCACAATTGAGTGCTCCAAGGCCACAAGTGGGAAAGCAAGGTCTTGGCTATGTTGCCAAGAAGAAGAAGAACAAGAAGAAGGCCAACAATGGTGCCTCGAGTGGTATTGTCATTAGGGACAACACTACTCGTAGCACTCCCGCACAAGCAAGCAACGTTGCTTCGAGTAGTAGTGTCATAAGGGGAAACACTACTTGTAGAATCTCCGCGGAACTAACAATCCACAACATTTCTTATATGTTGATTATTATGGTGTTGTGCAAGCTAAATATGTTGGTCCTATTGAGGGTTACATTGACTATACCATTTGGGTTCCAAAGACCCTTGTTGCTAACATAAAGGGACCCTCTCGGGTCCTAACTCTAGTCAATGATCTCTTGCAGGACTATGCTTCCGGTGGGTCTAAATGGATAATTGATAGTGGATGCACTAGTCATATGACCGGAAGCAAAGAACTTGTGACGGAGTTGCGCCCAAATGACATACAAGCAACCGTCACTTATGGAGACTCGTCCTCGTCCAAGGTATCCGGGTTCGGCAAGGTTGTGATTGCCCCCGATATCACTATCGTGAACGTCATGCTTGTCGAATCCCTTGGTTTCAATTTACTTTTCGTCCGCTCTCTTGGAATGATGGGTTTCTCCGTCTTTTTTGATGAAGATATTGTGGTACTTTTGAGGATCAAGACTCTTGACGTCGCATACGTGGGACATGTTGAAAATGAGTTGTTCGTGGTGGACTTTTCTAAGTCTACAAACTCTCAATCAATGTATCTTTTTGGAAAGGCGGACGTGGGATGGTTGTGGCATCGCCGCTTATCCCATGTCAACATGAGAACTTTGCAAAGTCTTCACAAAGGTGGCCTCATTGTCGGACTAAAATAAAATGTTTCCTATTCCAAAGATCGCGTTTGTAGGTCGTGTGTTGAAGGAAAGATGCATGATATCTCGCACAAGGCCAAGACTATTATTTCATCAAAGAGGATCTTGGAGCTTCTCTATGTTGATCTCTTTGGTGCCGTGCCCGAGGCAAGTCTTGGTGGCAAGAAGTATTGCTTGGTGATTGTCGATGATTATTCAAGATACACTTGGGTTTATTTCTTCAAGTGCAAGAGTGAAACTCAACAAACCATCATCGACTTCTCCAACGAAGTGCAACGGCAACACAATGTGCAAATCATGGCTATTAGGAGTGATAATGGTTCGGAGTTCAAGAACTACACTTTGAATGAATTCCTTAGTGAAGAAGGCATTCGTCATCAATACTCTGCCACTTACACTCCTCAACAAAATGGTGTTGCCGAAAGGAAGAATCGCACTCTCTTGGATATGGCAAGGACCATGTTGGCGGAGTATTCTTCTCCCCGATATTTATGGGCCGAGGCCATATCCACCGCATGCCACTCCTCCAACCGCCTCTACATCCGCAAGGGCTTGGACAAGACTCCATATGAGATCCTCACCGGCAACAAGCCCAACGTCTCATACTTCCGTGTATTCGGTTGTAAGTGCTTCTATTTGATCAAGGGTGTTAGGTTGTCTAAATTTCAATCCAAAACTATTGAGGGTATATTTGTTGGTTACGGTGCTGAATCCCACACTTATAGAGTCTTTGACAAAGCCTGACGGATTGTCATAGAATCTTGTAGTGTGGTTTTCGAGGAAAATGATGGCTCCCAAGTACCGCCAGAAGTACCACTCTGCACAGCAAGCGGTAGTACCGCGCCTAGTACTTCCAGAAGTACCGCCAGAGTGAAATAGCGTACTGGTTTCAGCGGTACTGCAGCGGTACTGGCTCGGTAGTACCGTTGTGGTCATATTGATCTTAGAGCAAAACCTTTCTCAACGGTAGTACCGTTACTGACTGGCGGTAGTACCGCTGCTTCCAGGAAGCGGTAGTACCGCCCTCAGTACCGGCCCTTCTACCGCCAGCAAGGATTTGCTCACGGTAACATTTACGGTACTAGGGCGTTAGTGCCCTAGTACTACCGCCAGCCAATTTGATTTAATTCGAAGTTGTGGCCAGCGGTAGTACCGGTGTGCACTCGCGATAGTACCGCTGCTGGAGTACCACGGTACTTTGGCGGTGGTACCGCTCGCACCCTGTGTCTGGGACACCCCAGTACCGCTCATGTTGCCAGGTAGCGGTAGTACCGCTGGCACCAGCGGTAGTATCGCCAGGTGAAAGCGCATGGTTCCCCCATATGTGGTTTTGGTAATTAATGACAATCCTTTATGGACTAATGTTTGCATTGAGTTATCCTTGTAGATCTTGTCCATAGGAAATAATGGAGTTCATGTGTTGAACTCTATTAGCTTCCTTGATGGCCATTGTTATATTCATGGATTTATATGAAGAATGGTCTTGGTTTGAGTTGAGCTTATTGCTAGTGTGTCTTGAAGAAAATGATTAGGTGATCTTTCATTATCATCTTCAAGACATCTTCTTTAGAAGTGAGAAGCAAAGATACAAGGTTGATCAAGCTTGCGATCAACACACAAAGCTACAAGTTGTACCAAGTGGGATTGTGTATCTCATGGTATGGTAAGCAATTGTCAATATAGCCTTGTGAACTAACCCATGATATGTGTGTGTCGCATCTCTATGTGTGGTTAGGTATCTTTCCATGGGCATGAACCGATAGGAAGATTTCTTATTACCCATGGTCTATGTCCTCGTCAAGCGGTGTTTGTCATCTAGCTTGACGTGGAAGCTCAAGTGTAGCATCTAGAAGATATCCTATGCTTTATGCTTGCCACCCTTTTGGAGATTGTGGCCTTGTGAAGATTTGCCGGTATCTCCCATAATGGTGTATGGGGGAGCAACTTGCAAGTCTTCATCAAGCGGAGTTTGTGCTAGCAAGAGCAATCAAGAAAGAAGATCCAACTTGAGAGAGTCAAGATCGTCATCATCTAGCTCAAGTGGAATGCTCAAGGCAAAGGTATAATCTTGATAGGTTTTCTATTTTACCGGTCTCGTGTCTTTGGGAGACCGGGTTATAGGATAGATTGTCGTACTATCAAGAGGGGCTCTCAAGTGAGTAACTCGATCGAATCATTATGGAGAGCTCAAACCTTTGCATACTTTGCATATCATCTTTATTGGTTCTTATTTGGCCTTTGTCTCCTTTGGGTTTTAGTGCTTGTCGTGATCTTTATGACAAGCCTTGGTTTCTCGAAAACGGATTTCGTAAGAAAAACTTGTTGCGTTTTCGGTGGAGAAAATATCCGGTTCAGCTTTGAGAATGTTTCCACACCTTCCATGTGTGGTAACTTCTCCATTCATTTCTGTTTGGATACTCCTTGCTGTTATCTTTCCAACCCAATTGGATTCACCTCTTTCGAAGTTCATCCGCAAAAGTTATGTTCGTCTCGGTGATGGAGGTTTTACCGGTTGTTCCTTTTAGAGAGGTTACACCTTTCTACATTTGGTTTTAGTTTCCATTGTTGTACAGTGATGTTTCTCTGCATGATCTTGTAGAGTTTTTCATTGCGAACTCAACGAGCCAAAGATCATCGAAAACGGAGTCCGAACGAAAAAGTTATGAGTGTTTTAGTTTTGGTGTCTCTGCAGTTTTCGCCAGTCCGGAGTCTCCGGACTTAGGGCCGGAATCTCCGGTAGTCCGGAGTCTCCGGTGTGCAGTCCGGAGTCTCCGGACCAAAAACTCCCCCAGGGGTTTCCCCCTTGGTGTCGCGTACTGTATAGGGTCCGGAGAGTGTCCGGAGACTCCGGTTCAGACCGGAGACTCCGGTCTTCACACCGGAGTCTCCGGTGTGAGTTTTTCCTGCAACGGCTCTTTTTCGTGGGGACCTATAAAAGGCCCCTTTCTTCCCCAAAGAGCTAGGTCTTCTAAGCACGAATTTTTCCCCTCTCTCTCCCCCATTGTTGACCTTGGAAAGCTTGCCCCTCTCTCAATTCCTCCCATGATTCTTGCATATCTTTGAGGGAAAAGAGAGAGGAGATCTAGATCTACATTTCCACCAATCCATCTTCCTTCTTAGTGAGGGAAACCTAGTAGATCTTGATCTTGGAGTTCTTGGTGTTTCTCCTCCATTGTTCTTCCTCTCTTATTCCCCCATAAGCATTTGTTGCTTTGTTGGAATTTGAGAGTGAAGGATTTGAGCACTTGTGCTCTTGCCATTTGCATCGGTTTGCTCTCTCCACGAGGATTCGTGGAAGTGAAAATTTGTGAGCTTGTTACTCTTGGGTCTTGGACCCTAGACGATTTGTGGTGTTCTTGGGAGCCTCCAATTGAGTTGTGGATGCGTGCCCCAAGATTGTGGTGACACCGAGAGCCTCCAATTGAGTTGTGGATGCGTGCCTCGGGTTTGAAGGTTGCCAATAGTGGAAGGTGAACTAGGCCTTTGTGGCGGGGTTCATCGGAGAATAGGGTGAGGACTTTGTGGCGTTGAGTAGGCCTTTGTGGCGAGCTCACACCCCTCCAACGAGACGTACTCCCCTTTGTGGGAGGAACTCGGAATACATCATCGTCTCCGTGTGCCTCGGTTATTTCTATACCCGAGCTTTTTACTTATGCAATTTACATTGTGATAGCCTTCGAGCTTGAAGTTATATATCTTTCTATCACTTTGTTACTTGTCTTGCTTAGCATAAGTTGTTGCTGCATCTAGTTGACCTTAGAATATTTAGGTTGTACGCTTGTTAATTTAAACACCTAGTTTATTTCCGCATTTAGCAAGCCTTAACCGGAAAAGTTTTAATCGCCTATTCACCCCCCCTCTAGGCGACGTCATTGTCCGTTCAATTGGTATCAGAGCCTCGTCTCTCTTTATTAGGCTTTACATCCTAGAGAGTACGATGTCGTTTAGAGAAATAGAACATGATCCCGCTTTTATATTCTATGGTAGAGATTATGATGCTTGGAAAATTCGCATTCTTAATTTTCTTGAGGACATGGGTCCAAAGTATGTTAAGAGAATTGTGGATATGGATTTTCCTCCTCCAAAGGATTCTCAAGATTTATCTCTAGAGGATGAGGAAAATTCTTATCTCGATACTCTTGTATCTAATGGTCTCTTGTGTATTTTGAGCGATGTAGTTATTCAATCAATCATGCCTTTTCGGAACGCTCATGAGCTATGGACAAAACTTCAAGATATATATGATGTGTCCAATATTATTGAGGATGATTGTTCTCCATCCACTTCCGGCCGTGATGAGTTCACATCTTTCTCCACTCCACCAACATGTGATTTGTCACAAGGTAATGATATGGTGAGTGGTGATAGAAATTGCATTGTGGATAGTGAATTTGCTATTGACTATACTCCATCTCTATCCCATTGCAATGATCTATCTTTGGACTTAATATCTTCTAGCACTCAAAGTTCCATACATGCTAGTATTGATAGTCCTTGCATATCATGTAATAGTTGTTTAACTAAATCTCATGATGATATGCTTCCTATGTCTTGTTTTCACAAAAACAATGCTTCCAGTTCCTCTAGCACTTGTGTGACTAACAATGTAGAGGAATCCCAACTTTTGTTGGAACAAGACATGGACCTTAATGGCGCTTCTAGTATATCTTCATCATCACCATCCATTTCTCATATGTGCCTTATGGCTAGGGATTCAAAGGTATCTCCACCTTTGGAACCCACTACATCTTGTGATGATGAGGATGAGGACGAGGATATATTTTATGGAGAGTTTGAGGATGAAGTCTCTTTAATGGAGAAGGGTGAGTTGGTTCTTCTAGATCTCCCTAAAGGTAGTAAAGCTATCACTCCTTTTAGTGAAATATTGGCCTTTGCTATTTATAGCGCTAAAATCATTGAAAAGAAAGGTGAGATTGAAAGAAGTGATGCCGATGAAAAGGCATCCCTCACTATGTCTCTTGAGGAAGAGTATGAGCTCCGAGTTACTCTTGAGGAGAAACTTGAATCTATCGAGGAGCTCTATAATGAACAAATATCCTATCTCACTAAAGCACGTGACCATACCAATGCTAAATATAAAGTGCTTAAAAATGAAAAGGTTCAATTTGTTGTTGGCAATGCTAATCTAATTGAGGAAAACTCTAGGTTAAAAAATGAGCTTGCCAAGTTATCTTCTTCTATTTCTAATGATGCTTGTGCTACTAACTCCACATCTTGTGAAGCATCTATTTTGAAGGAGAATGTTGAGCTAAGGGCTCAACTTGAGCTAATGACTAGCAAGTATGGGAAATTGGAAGAAAGTCATGAAAAGCTATCTAGCTCTCATGAGGATCTTCTAGAATCCCATACCAAGCTAAAATTAGCTCTTGAGGCTATCACTACAAAGGTAACATCTTGTGAGCCTCATGTGGATACTAGCACAATATCTTCTAATAATGCTATATTGACTTGTGCTCGTATTAGTAATTCATCCTCCCATAATGTTTCTACATCTTGTGATGAATTGCTTTCCTTGCCTTGTTGCTCTAACAATGAAGCATCTACCTCCTCTAGCTCTTGTGTTGATTCTAACCATGTAGAGGAAATTAAAGAGCTCAAGGCCCAAGTCACTTCTTTGAAGAAAGACTTGGAAAAGTGTCATGAAGGAAGTTCCACACTTGACAAGATGTTGAGAGTGCGAAGACTTCCCAATGACAAGAGTGGACTTGGATTCAACTCCAATATCAAGAACAAGTCCATTATTGACAAGAAGAAGGGCCAAGAACAAGAAAAAGATCCGGCCAAGATTATTTGCTTCAAGTGCAAGATTGAAGGGCACCATGTTAGATCTTGCCCTTTGAAGAAGAAGCCTCTTAGTGAGAAGCAACTATGGAAGATGCCTCTTGTTCAATCTCATGCTCAACCACGAGTTGAACAACGGCCACCTCCTAAGAAGACTCAAGCCAATGCTCCTCTTGTTGAGAAGCCTATTGAGAAGAAAGAAAAGAGTCGATGTTGCTACCTTTGTCGCAAGAAGGGACACTTTGCTTCTTCATGCACTAATGGTACATTATCCAACCCTATCCTTGTTGATAATGCTTATTCCATTCGGAAGGATAATGTGGGCAATGTGTTTGCCAAATATGTTGGTGCTCCAAGTGGTGTCAAGAAAAGAACCATTTGGGTTGCCAAACCTATTGTGACTAACCTCTTAGGACCCAACTTTGTTGGGGACCAACAAGCTCAAACTTGATCAATAGGTGGTGTTGGAGGGCATTGGAGACTTGGCTAATTCATGAAGAATTAAGGGATCTTCATCAATTTTATTTCCTCAAGCCAAGTCACTTGGATTATATATATCTCTTACCCAATGTTCCTCCAAGCGGTAACTTGTATTTAAATTCTATATACATTTAAAGTTGCTTGCTCCCTTGCATATGTTAGTTTTGTCTCTAGCATGTGTTTGTATATGTTGTGCTTCCTACTTACCTATCTTGAGTAATCTAGTTATGTTTGTTGGTTTGCACTCCATGTACTTGTGTTCTTTGTGTTGAGCCTTCATTGCTTTCATTGCTTATCTTAGTTGGCTCTTTGGGAGATTAATGGACTATCCCATTTTGGGGGAGTAATATGCTTTGCACTTTACTATCCTAAAATGTGTGTACATGAGGAATACCACTTAGTGTTGATATATCAATCTTATCTATTCTCTATATGGTATGTCTTCCTAATGAGAAATTCAAATTCTAATGTCCATTAACTTTCTCTTGTTGGATTTATTTTTGCCTCTTGTTGATTTCAATGGATTATCACATTATGGGGGAGTAATAAGCTATGTGCATATTACAAGCCTAGAAAATGTGAACATGTGAGGTATTGCCACCTAGAGTTCATATTCTAGTTATCTTGTTCCTAAGTGGCATGTTGCTCAAACAAGTTCCATATTTACTTAAAATATCTTGTGTCTCTCTTCTTTGGTATCTTGTTTGTTAGAGAGTTTCTTGTTGCCTTGCTTTTCGAGTTTTATTTGAAGCCTTCAAGAATCTCTATCTAAGCATGTTTTTATTCCTATCTTTTACCACATGCTTATGTGTTGTGAATATGATTGTGAACAAATCTACCACCGAGAAATATCTCCATACATCTCTTGTCTTTGACAAGTTATAAGAATTTGTGGTAAGTTTATTGATCATATTTACTTTGGCCATTGCTCTAATATTGCCTTGTTTCTTGCCAAGGATTTGTTTGGTTCAAACTACTTTGTGTCTTCCTTGCTCTACTCAAAATTTGTTTCATGCTTTCTTGAGTTAGGAAAAGCAATGATCCCATACTTGTGCACTTGTGTTCAAAGTCATACTTCTTTGGGTTGCACTATTCTTGGGGAAGCTATCCTACATTGAGTAGATCACCATTCCGTAAATTGGTATTTCATCTAATTGATTTTATTTAAACATGACTAGTGTTTGAATAATATATATGGAGAGTAATGATTCCATTGTGTGCATTTTGTATTCAAATGCAAGATCATAAATAATGCACTATTATTGGAAGAACTATCCTATATGCATTTGAACACTTGTTGTCTTTAAATTTGTTTGTTTTCCCAATGACTTGTCTCTTTGGAAGACAAACACTTTTCGTCTTGGTACTTTGTGTGCTATCATGAAAAGTGTAGAGGGTTTGTTCACTCTTTTATGTCTTTTTTGGTATCCTCTCTATGTTGGTTTCCTCAATCATGTGTTGATTTGGGTCTTGATGTATTTTGGAAAATTCTCTTTCTTTTCACTCTTGTGAGTGGCTTCTTGGTTTAATTAGTTCTTTGTCCAATTTGTATCTTGTTTTGGTTCTTGAAAGTTTTGTGCATGCATATTTACTATATATCTTTTGGCATGCTTACTTTCGTTGATCCAATATATAGGATAAACTCCATCAAATCCTAAATGGCTAAGATGTGCATGAAATTCAAATTCATATTTATATGCACATATTTTCTTGGAGTTTGTCCTATGTATTGTAGTTGTTCTAACTACTTCGGACCCAATGAGTTTGGGTACCATTTTGTACTTGAATTTTGTTTTTAGGTACAATGGAGATACATTGGTTGCTTGCTCCATTCATAAGGAAGGTGTTCTCACCATGGTATTATAGGAGTCAAGCTACGATGATTATGAAACTCGCATCCTCTTCATCACCAATGTCGTCTCGGTAACAAGTATCTATCTCATGCATACATTTCTAGGTTTCAACCTTGTGTAGGTTGCATCTTGGCATGATTTCCCTTTGTTGCATTTCATTTGGTTCTTGCAAATGTCTTATAAAAAGCATCTTTATTGCAACTATGAGTAAGCCGGGATGATTACTTACTAAGGGGATATTTATAATCATTTCCATGATTCACCAATCCCAAGTAGTTTAATCTAGCAACTTATACTTGAAGTATCTCATATGCAATATTGATGAATTCTCAAAAACCATTTGAATCTTTTGTGATATGCGTTACCTTTCTCGGAGCATTCCAACTATCATTTTTCCCTTGTGATATTTGTGATGCTTTGATGAGTTTTGTTTGTTCATCTATATCCCCTTAAGATTAAACTAAGCTTAGTGCTTTGCTTTCAAGCAAAAATCTTATTGTTATATTAATGAACCTCTCTTGGATATCATGTTCTTCACCTTTGTACCTATTTTGTGTGTGCATGTTTCTTTGTGGATATATATCTTTGTGATTGTTGTCCACTTAGAAACTTATACACACGATAATAGTTACATCTTTAATTGATATTCTTTTTCTTTAGTGACCACATTTTATTGCTTTATATTCCTTAGTGGCTCCTAAAAGGCACAAGCTGTGCTTTTCTTTTGCTATTCCTTTTCCATCTTAATAAGCTTGTGGACCTATGTGTTTTATCTCTTGATGGTTTGTGTTTATGGGAAAGACATGGTATGCACTATGTGCCTTATATATTGAAAGACTATGTTGATGATTCTATCATCCTATTAGTCTCCTAAAAATGTTTTTCCTTGTCACACGCATCTATTTCGGTTGATTAAGTTTTTATTTGTCACTTTTTGATCTTCATTGCTCAACTTTTGTTTGTTTGCAAGTTGCTTTGCTACATTTCCAATCTATTCGCTTGCTCTTGTTTGTGTTCAAAATTATCTAGAAGGGAGTGATTAGTCCATGTTGTGCACATTATATAGTAATTCAAACCTAACATTGTGCATGTACTTTGGGGAGTTCCCTCTTGATTTTCTAGAACACTTGGTTTATCTTATCAAATTATTGATTTTGGTCAATCGTTTTTTTCGGATCCTTTGGTTGGTTGCTTCTTTGTGAAAGTATCCTTCAATTTGACATTTCTTGTAAATCTTTGGATCCTCAATATAGTTTGATCTCCCTCCATCTATTTATAGTTGGATATATGCATTTGAGTTCACTCATATCATGAGGAATGCATACTCTATGGGGGAGCTCTTACTATATTGGCCTTCTAATCCTTTTACCCATTTCGGCAATGGATGCCAATGGGGGAGAAGTTTAGAGGGTTTAAGGGAATTTGGTTTATGCTTTAGTTTCGTTATTAAGCATTTGCCTTTCCATGCTATTGCATCCTTGCTCTTTTTGCATGTTTGCTTTATTCATCATATAAACCCTCGTAAAAAGGGATTGTCATCAATTACCAAAATGGGGGAGATTGAAAGCGCATGGTTCCCCCATATGTGGTTTTGGTAATTAATGACAATCCTTTATGGACTAATGTTTGCATTGAGTTATCCTTGTAGATCTTGTCCATAGGAAATAATGGAGTTCATGTGTTGAACTCTATTAGCTTCCTTGATGGCCATTGTTATATTCATGGATTTATATGAAGAATGGTCTTGGTTTGAGTTGAGCTTATTGCTAGTGTGTCTTGAAGAAAATGATTAGGTGATCTTTCATTATCATCTTCAAGACATCTTCTTTAGAAGTGAGAAGCAAAGATACAAGGTTGATCAAGCTTGCGATCAACACACAAAGCTACAAGTTGTACCAAGTGGGATTGTGTATCTCATGGTATGGTAAGCAATTGTCAATATAGCCTTGTGAACTAACCCATGATATGTGTGTGTCGCATCTCTATGTGTGGTTAGGTATCTTTCCATGGGCATGAACCGATAGGAAGATTTCTTATTACCCATGGTCTATGTCCTCGTCAAGCGGTGTTTGTCATCTAGCTTGACGTGGAAGCTCAAGTGTAGCATCTAGAAGATATCCTATGCTTTATGCTTGCCACCCTTTTGGAGATTGTGGCCTTGTGAAGATTTGCCGGTATCTCCCATAATGGTGTATGGGGGAGCAACTTGCAAGTCTTCATCAAGCGGAGTTTGTGCTAGCAAGAGCAATCAAGAAAGAAGATCCAACTTGAGAGAGTCAAGATCGTCATCATCTAGCTCAAGTGGAATGCTCAAGGCAAAGGTATAATCTTGATAGGTTTTCTATTTTACCGGTCTCGTGTCTTTGGGAGACCGGGTTATAGGATAGATTGTCGTACTATCAAGAGGGGCTCTCAAGTGAGTAACTCGATCGAATCATTATGGAGAGCTCAAACCTTTGCATACTTTGCATATCATCTTTATTGGTTCTTATTTGGCCTTTGTCTCCTTTGGGTTTTAGTGCTTGTCGTGATCTTTATGACAAGCCTTGGTTTCTCGAAAACGGATTTCGTAAGAAAAACTTGTTGCGTTTTCGGTGGAGAAAATATCCGGTTCAGCTTTGAGAATGTTTCCACACCTTCCATGTGTGGTAACTTCTCCATTCATTTCTGTTTGGATACTCCTTGCTGTTATCTTTCCAACCCAATTGGATTCACCTCTTTCGAAGTTCATCCGCAAAAGTTATGTTCGTCTCGGTGATGGAGGTTTTACCGGTTGTTCCTTTTAGAGAGGTTACACCTTTCTACATTTGGTTTTAGTTTCCATTGTTGTACAGTGATGTTTCTCTGCATGATCTTGTAGAGTTTTTCATTGCGAACTCAACGAGCCAAAGATCATCGAAAACGGAGTCCGAACGAAAAAGTTATGAGTGTTTTAGTTTTGGTGTCTCTGCAGTTTTCGCCAGTCCGGAGTCTCCGGACTTAGGGCCGGAATCTCCGGTAGTCCGGAGTCTCCGGTGTGCAGTCCGGAGTCTCCGGACCAAAAACTCCCCCAGGGGTTGCCCCCTTGGTGTCGCGTACTGTATAGGGTCCGGAGAGTGTCCGGAGACTCCGGTTCAGACCGGAGACTCCGGTCTTCACACCGGAGTCTCCGGTGTGAGTTTTTCCTGCAACGGCTCTTTTTCGTGGGGACCTATAAAAGGCCCCTTTCTTCCCCAAAGAGCTAGGTCTTCTAAGCACGAATTTTTCCCCTCTCTCTCCCCCATTGTTGACCTTGGAAAGCTTGCCCCTCTCTCAATTCCTCCCATGATTCTTGCATATCTTTGAGGGAAAAGAGAGAGGAGATCTAGATCTACATTTCCACCAATCCATCTTCCTTCTTAGTGAGGGAAACCTAGTAGATCTTGATCTTGGAGTTCTTGGTGTTTCTCCTCCATTGTTCTTCCTCTCTTATTCCCCCATAAGCATTTGTTGCTTTGTTGGAATTTGAGAGTGAAGGATTTGAGCACTTGTGCTCTTGCCATTTGCATCGGTTTGCTCTCTCCACGAGGATTCGTGGAAGTGAAAATTTGTGAGCTTGTTACTCTTGGGTCTTGGACCCTAGACGATTTGTGGTGTTCTTGGGAGCCTCCAATTGAGTTGTGGATGCGTGCCCCAAGATTGTGGTGACACCGAGAGCCTCCAATTGAGTTGTGGATGCGTGCCTCGGGTTTGAAGGTTGCCAATAGTGGAAGGTGAACTAGGCCTTTGTGGCGGGGTTCATCGGAGAATAGGGTGAGGACTTTGTGGCGTTGAGTAGGCCTTTGTGGCGAGCTCACACCCCTCCAACGAGACGTACTCCCCTTTGTGGGAGGAACTCGGGAATACATCATCGTCTCCGTGTGCCTCGGTTATTTCTATACCCGAGCTTTTTACTTATGCAATTTACATTGTGATAGCCTTCGAGCTTGAAGTTATATATCTTTCTATCACTTTGTTACTTGTCTTGCTTAGCATAAGTTGTTGCTGCATCTAGTTGACCTTAGAATATTTAGGTTGTACGCTTGTTAATTTAAACACCTAGTTTATTTCCGCATTTAGCAAGCCTTAACCGGAAAAGTTTTAATCGCCTATTCACCCCCCCTCTAGGCGACGTCATTGTCCGTTCACCAGGCACGAAAAAGGGTCAAACGGCCTGTTTGGGGAGGGGGCTATAAATACCCCATCTCCTTCTTCCCCAAAAGGTTGCTCGCTCCAGCATTGAAGACAAGCATTTATTGAGCCTCCAAAGTTAGATTTCTCCCAATCCCTCTACTCAAACTTGTTGATACTTGGAGGATTGAAGGAGAAGGCCCCAATCTACATCTTCACGGAGCCGTTCTTCATTTCCCCCTCTCTAGCTTGAGGGATCTAGCCTAGGGTTTCCTCTTGTGGAGAACCTAGGCATCTTGCTACTTGTTGGTGATTTGAGATTGTTGGGAGCCACCAATTTGGTTGCGGGTGTGTGCCCCCAAGCTTGTTTGTAAAGGACTCGATTCCCGCCTCAAAGGGGATCAATAGTGGAAGGTGTACTAGGACTTTGTGGCAGGGTTCATCGAAGAATAGGGTGAGGCCTTTGTGGCATTGAGTAGGCCTTTGTGGCGATCTCACACCCCTCCAACGAGACGTACTCCCTTAACAAGGAGGAACTCGGGAATACATCGTGTCTCCGTGTGATTCATATCGGTTACCTCGTTCCCTTCCTCCTTCACTCTTGCTTGTATTAGTATTGTGCTTGCCTTGTCATATAGGTAAGTTCACCATAGTTGCATCTTATAGAGAATTTACCTTTGTGTCAAGCCTAATTGTTAAAGAAAAATTAAAATTGGTCGTAGCACCTATTCACCCCCCCACTCTAGGTGCCTATACTTTACTTTCATCTTCTCCAATCGTTGGTTAATAATCTAATGATGAATGGAACTCTTAGTCCTCCTATGCCTATCCAAGGGGTTGACTTCCCTATTGCGCAATACGCAGATGACACGCTTGTCATCCTCCAAGCATGCCCAATGCAGCTAACCGCACTCAAAAACCTCCTGACTACGTTCTCTGCATCTACGGGTCTCTCAGTTAACTATGCTAAATCGTGCCTTATGCCTGTTAACATTTCTTCAGAAAGGATCCACGTGCTGGCAAACACATTTGCTTGTGCTACTGGTAACCTCCCTTTTACGTATCTGGGTCTGCCTCTGGGATCAACTCGCCCCACGGTAAATGATCTATCACCTATTGTGGACCAAGTGGAACGACGATTAAATGCCAGTGTTTGCTTCCTCGATTATGGCTGCATGCTCACGTTGGTCAACTCAGTTCTCTCATCCCTCCCGGTTCATTATTTGTGCTCCCTACGGGTTCCTAAAACCACTATTGCACTGTTTGATCGTGTATGACGACAGTGCCTCTGGGGCAAGGACGATGAGTCCCATACTGTCAACTCTCTTGCCGCCTGGCCTTTAGTGTGTCGACCCAAGATACATGGTGGTCTAGGGATCAAAAACTTAGACATCCACAACAAAGCCCTTCTCACTAAACAGCTGCAATAATTCTTCAGTAGACACGATACCCCTTGGGTTCATCTGGTCTGGTCTCTTTATGACCCCTCAACTCCCCCTCACGCTCAGTCGGTGCGTGGCTCCTTCTGGTGGCGGGACATTTTCAAACTGATTAATATTTACAGAAGCATCACCTCATCCAGTATTAACAATGGGACATCAACTATTTTTTGGAAAGATTATTGGTTTGACAACATACTCCTTTGTGATACATTCCCCGGGTTTTTTTCATATGTGTTAGATGAAAATTCCTCGGTGGCCATGATGAAGTCCAGTCTTATGATCCCTAATGCATTTTCCCTCCCTCTGTCAGCACAAGCTTTTGAGGAACTTAATAAGGTTCATGATATCATCTCCCGTGTGGATCTTAATGCTGACTCTACTGATATTAGATGCTTCAAAGGGGATCTTCAATGTTCACGGCCTCCAAATATTACTCCTTCATGTTCTCCCAACTCACCAAGACGGACTCTCTCATTGCGATCTGGAAATCGAAATGCCTTCCAAAATTGCGTGTGTTTGCGTGGCTTCTACATATGGACATGCTTAACACTAAAGATCTAATGCTAAGGAAACAATGGTCCTTTGATGGAGGCCCATATTGTGTTCTATGTGACCAAGGAGACCGGGAAGACCGTGATCATCTCTTCTTCACTTGCCCCTTTGCTACTCATTGTTGGGATCTCACTGGGATCAATTGGGATTGTTCCCTCCCATTCTCTCAACGCTTTCTTCTAGATAAAAGGGATTTCTCCGGGCCCTTCTTTGTGGAAATATTTACTTGTGCATGTTGGAATATATGGAGAAATAGGAATGATTTCATCTTCAAGGGTTTAACTACATCTACCAAGAAATGGAAAGTCACTTTTCAAAGTGACCTGCTGATCCACCATCATAGGGTGTCTCCTTTGGTGGTCCAAGATCTATTTTCTTGGGTTTTAGAAACTTTTACCTAATGTTTATTTCATTCCTGCTCCACTTCTTTCCCCCTTAATTGTAATCCCCCTTTTTGTATTTCACACCACCACCACCCCCCCTTGTGTAAAACTCACCAGAAAGATCCTGGCTTTCTTTTTCACCTCATATATGAAATTTACACCATAGGGTTTTTGCCCTACGGTAACATGTTCAAAAAAAAAGATACATTGTTCCTACTTCCATTCTTAGCATGTATAAGTAGAAATGGGGTGTCGGAGAATTATAACACTCGAGACCTGAGACACCAACAAAGAACCAAGAATGCACCAATCAGTGGCGGACCCGGGGGCGAGCGGGGGCCAGCCCTCCTCCTCCTCCCCCCATGGTTTGGCCCCCTTTAATCATATGCAGCAGCTGATATGGCTATTGGCTAATGTATTGTATTAAGTTAATCATAATACTCCAGCCATTATAAACACACAAAAATAATCTCAATGTCCTGAACCTAACCGGGCCAAGCCCACTTCCCCATTTCAAAAAAAAATAGCATTGGCTAAATGGGAATGGAAAATCCATCGGTTGATCCACTCACTGCATTGTATAATCTACATGGATATGTTCGACTCTTCTTTGAATGGATTTACTCCACCTCCGTCGCCTACCCAACTACCTAGGGTATCTTTATTTGCACATCATCGTCGACCGCCTGGAATCAGGACTTAGGTGCCTACGCGGTCGGTGATTCACGAAGGCAAACATTTTGACTACGACCTGCCGCGCGCCACACCCTGTTGGTAACCAACCTGATCGGATCATTGTTCTAAGGTATGATTTTATATATACAGTCTTGTCATATATATTATGGAATTGCTACTTCCTAGTTTCGAAATTTAGATCTAATAATTGCTACTACTTGTTAGTTTGATTTTGTAATGTGAGTCATATAGTCTTTTAAATATTTCTAGTAATTAGAATGGTAAAACTGCTCAAGTCATGAAGACAAATGAACCATGAATAATAAATATTTTAATACAATTGGCTCAACCTTTATTTCTACGGCTGAAAATATAAATCCAAATAAGGGGATAGAGGTCACAAAGCAACTTACCGGGCATAATGTTCTCATTCCAAACTCAGATGATATGCAATTTTCACTTAAAATGTGTGTTAAATAAACTTCCCATCGACATATTGAGCCATTTTTAAAACTCACAAAACAAGCTAGAGTAAAAGAAATGCAAGATTTCAGCAAGACCCATGGAAAATGACACCAAAATTGGGGCACTTTATACTTAGTATATTTTTGTTATATCTATTGCATGGTCATTGTATTTCTTACCCCCCCCCCCACCACCCCCACCCCTATGATCACATCTTGGATCCGTCCCTGGCACCAATAAATTCACAAAGAGTATCACTTGTGAGTTTTCCAACAGGCGTACATACAGTAGAAGAAATTTGGATTCTGCCACGATCGATTTTCGTGGTAGAAAGTTGTTATTTCATGATGTAAAAATTTTCGCCACCATAGGGGTACTGTGCCATATAGCTTATGACCCACAAGTTTAGGGGATTGGAATATTCATCGAGTGTAACTATAACCCAATTTATTGATTCTAAACAAGGGGAGCCAAAGAATACATATAAGACTTAGCTGCTGAGTTGTCAATTCAGCCACACCTAAGAAGCACTTGAAAAAAATATTAACGAAAGATGCAAGAAAATAGTGGATGGAGTGGTGATGGGATGATTCTCTTGTGTCCTCAACACGCTTAATACAATGGGTGATTTTATAGATGCACTGGTTCGGCGAAGGGATGATAAAATACGGGTAATATGGATGGTAAAACAAGGTATAGTAAATCTCTTATAAAAATAGCAGTAAGGTAACATGTAGAAAAACTGAAAGTAACGATGTAGAAATGGTAGGAAAATAGGCCTACGGATCATACTTTCAATAGTGGCAACTCTCAACGATGTTAACATCATTAAAAACATGATACTTCCTCTAAAAATATGTATGGCAGATGTCACTCGGAAATTGTTCCTAATGGGTCAAATAGGATGAGAATCATGTAGGCCTACACAAGCACACCTTAAAGTTCACGTTCTAATCAATGGACACCCCAACCCTATCATTTTGAGCATCCAAATATAGTACTACAAAACACCACAACCTATCTCTTAATTAGTGCACTTTTTAATACATCCACACACCCACAGTGTCAACTTGGCACTATAGAGATTGTACTAAACACAAGCATCAAGAAACCTCATGATTCCATAATTCAACCCAACAAATAAGAACAAGTTCATGATAAGTATCCATCTAAACAATGATACATATAGTCACACGTGGCACCCGCACTGTCACCGTGGCACCGTGGGACAAAGGTGACTCTGGAAGATTATACCAGATAAAATCAATTGAACAACATCATATCCAATACAAAGGGGAGAAATCATATCAATTCAACTAGATTAACAATGCTCATGATCACATCAAGATCACACCATGGGAGAGAGAGATAACCACATAGTTACTAGCACAATCCCTCCGCCCCCGGAGGAACTACTCACGTATCATCATGGGAGGCAACAACATCGATGAAGATGGCTTTGGGGCCACTTACCCGTCCTGGCAGAGTGCCAGAACAGAGAAATATGTCTCATGAATTAGGTTTTTGGATGGCGGAGGAGCTCAGATGCGTTTCTTGAAAATTATTTTGGGTGTCGATGTTTTTAGTTCAAGAGGTATATATTGGAGAAGAGGCGGTGCCAGGAGAGGTCCAGGGCCACCAAGAAATGGGGTGGCGCAATTGTGGGACCACCCGTGCTAAGGGAATTCCTGGTGGCTGTGGGGCCCCCTTCGGCTCACCTTTGGACTCCATCTTTGTTCCGGGTAAAAACTTCCCCTCAAATTTTTGTGGAATTTTCTGCAGACTTTTTCTGCATGAATTTTATGAAATACAAAAATAGTAGAAAAATAGAAACTGGCTCTTGGCACTTATCAATAGGTTAGTCCAATAAAATTCCCTTAAATATATAAAAACATAGTAGAAACATAGGGCAATATTATAGAACAAGCATGAAACAATCAAAAATTATAGATACGTTTTGGACGTATCAGTATCTCCAAGCTTAGTTTCTAGTCGTCCTCGAGTAGGTAAATGATAATAAAATAATTTTTGAAGTGACATGCTGCAAACACAAACTTGATCATTTTATGTAAAGAATGTTGATATAAGATCAAAACTTTAACAAAGGCATGATGAATGTTATAATAATGATGAAGCTTAGCAACTAAGTTGCCTCATGAAAAGATCACAAATAACTGAAAACAAATAATGTGGCATTGCAAATAACAACAAGGTTATAGTGACCATAATAAAAGCATTGTAGAGTGGTATCCCGCTTGTCCTTCTTGGAATAACAAAACATAAATGCTAGGACAGCTCCAACGTTCAAGTGGTGACTAGATATAAAAACGATAGAACAAGCGATATCAGACTCATACTTCAAACAATAATATTTTTGGACAATGCACATTATACTCAGAATGAAAATTATGCTCTCCTAATTCGTGCTTTAAGAAAGAAAGATGGAGAGTTAACATAAAAGTTACAAATAGGCCCTTCACATAGGGAAGCAGAAATTACTCATGTGTTAGAACCTTTTATTTGTAAAACAGATATATGAAAATATAATTTTGAGAGGTGTGTTTCTTTGTCAATGAATGATGTTAAATAATTTAGTACTTCCCATGTTGAACGAAAATTTTAAGAGAGCACCCATAGAGAAACGATAACATTCTTCTTTCTCCTTTGTTTAAACAAGCAAAGTTTGATTTGTTTCTCAGGAACAAAGTGTGAGGCATTATATGTTGGCATTTATCTTTTGTGGACTCGGAAACCATTTGCCAGCTCTTACTGAAATATTAAGGACAAGAACATTATGCATGCAAGTAAAGGGGTAAAGCCGTTCAACATGGAATAAATAATAAACCATCTATCACTTCCTCATGAGCAAAAATAACAACACAAATAAGATATCAATATTTTGAAGGTTTTAAAGGTAGCACACATGTAATTTACTTAGAATGAAAGAAAATACCATGTATGGGTAGTTATGGTGTACACAATTGGAATAACTTGGTTCAAGGATTTGGATGCACAGGTAGAGCGCATACTCAGTATAGGTGAATAGACTGAGAGCGATCAACTAAGAGAGCAATAACAGAAATAATTATGCATTGCGACAAAACATCATTACCATCCTAAAATTAAAGATCATTAAGGCCAAATTGACTGAGTTTCTATTCTTAACATGGTGTGCGCATGTGCCAAGTCAATCCCAAATAAATTCTTCAGAGGATAACACCACAATAGCATACCAAATCATGAACAAAACAACACATGTTGAGATAATAACACATTATGCACTCTCGAATATATGAGACTAATCACACGACAAATTGAATTACCAATAAAACATATTAGAATATCCATCCAACATGACAAGTAAAGGAAAAATCACAACCTAAGCACGCTTCCTTTGTACCACTACCACATGCACGAAACTTTTTTTCTTTTTGAACAACACCAATCAATTTATTTGAAACAACTATATTAACTAATACATAAGAAATACTAGAGAGATTTTTATAACAAAAATAAATAAAACTAACCAGCTCTTAACAAGATATAAATGAAGAACAAGAGCTAAAAACAGCAGTAGCAAAAATTGAATATTCAAAGAATATGAGAGTGGAACACTAAAGTATTCTTAACGAAAAAGCGAAGTGCCCCTCCCAAACAAGAATGTTAGGATCCAACTAAGCAAATGACCAGCAAGTAAAACAAAACAAAACTGAAAGCAGTATAAAATGACGCTCCAAGAATAGCACATAATATGTAAAGCAATTAAAACGTAGTTTTGATGGAGACGACCTGATAATTTTGTTGATGAATAAGGGGATGCCTTGGGCATCCACAAGGTTTGACGCTTGACACTTCTTGAATATTTCTTGGGTGCCAATGGGCATCCCCAAGCTTGAGATTTTTCTCTCGTCTTCTCATATCATCCTCTCTAGTGACACTTACAAACTTTCGTCACACAAAACATCTCATAATCTTCATTAGAGGGGTTAGTACTCAAATAAAAAAATCCACTTAGATACTGAATGGCACATTACAAACACTCAATGTAACCATTAGCTAATGTTACTAAGCTTCACTTAAATCTCTCCGATAAAAAAGAACCCCAAAGAAAGCTCGTAAAGAGACAAATGCAAATAAATGCCGAAATCTGTCAAATCCTTAACTTTCTGTAAAGATGAATGTTTTTGAGGCACTTTCGTGGCTCAAACAAGAAAACTCATTATTAATGACAGATAGATAACATACTGAGGCATGTGCATAATTTTATCACGCTCTAGTGGCAAGACACGAATTAATGGTAAGGCACAAAAACCTGGACAACAGAACCAAACCTTGCACTTTCCTTCAAATAGTGTACAAAATGACTATATGAACTTTGGTGATGAATTTTGGGATGTATAGGTTAGAATGTATTGTCTATAATGTGTTTGATAAAATGGATATATGAGTTTTAGGATTTATTGTGGATACAAAGTGCATAAAATTATTATATGGGTTTTTGGATGTATAGGTTGGAACATATTATCTATAATGTGTTTGATTCGTATATGTTTGGGTTGTTTTATGGATACCAAAGTGTAGATGAGATGTTAAAATATGATACGCTATATTTATACCGGACGAATCACATTTGTAACAAATGTCTATAACGTGTTTTAGAAAATGCATGTATGAATTTTCAGGTGCATTTAGGAATGTATTGTGGAATAAAAAGTGTTAGATAAGTTGTTTCGTGAAAATAGTACTGTAATTTTTTTCTAGAATTAATTTTTTGTTTGAAGATGGCTAGAAGGATCGTGGTCACCCAAGTGAATGAAAAAAGGTCATCATGTTATTCCGCTCAATGTCGCAAAGGAGTAGAGCACCATTATTAGATGCATCGTCTGAGAAGTCGGCAACATAAACAACAGCGACATCAGAAGCGCTGAGAAAAATGGCTTGCGCAACCTACTCCTCTCAAGGCTTCACGGAAGGTACAAGTTCCCGTCTGTATACGCCAATTACGACAAAATGGCATTTTTGTAAGAGAACATGCCCTATGCGAGTCATCAAAAGCCTTCAGTGGTTGGAAGTATAGGTTGAGAAATTTCATGATAGTGAATTCGCCAAAGTACAAGAATAGTTTGCTTCTAATACCAAAGAAGAATGGTATATTTTCAGTATTAGGCACACATAATGACAAGGGATTTCACGCTTGATATCATTGTAAAAGCGGATTTTCAAATCTTTCTTTGTAATATTTAGCTAGTGACAAAGACTTTTCTGTTAATTAAGTGTATTGTGGTTGTGTGTGTAAACGTTATTCGAGTTAATATGTGCATTTATTTTCTACGAATATCCATAATTTACAATTTATTGGCGTACATATATCCGTTTCTTTGTGGAACATTGTAATTGTGTAAATTATTATTTATCTAAAAAATTAAAAATATCACTGGCGTGTGGGACCATTGAGACACGACACTAGTATATCTAATACATGTGGCGTGGTCTCCCTCGCCACTAGTATGATTGTTACTACTGGCATGGGACATTACACGCTAGTGGTAGCAAATAACACTACAGTAAGACCAGTAGCATGGACCATGCTCGCCACTAGTACCAAAATGGTCATGCCACTGGTAAGTTGTTTCTCGTCTTGAGATTCACAAGGAAGGGGCTAAAGAGGTATGGGAACTGACCTCTAAGGATATATTCGAATTCCCAAGTTGCTTCTTCTTCATAGTGGTTGGTCCACTGGACATGTATAACTTGATGTTGAGCATCCGAGTTTGACGGGTTGCTTCGTCCAAATTATCGAGTGGTCTCATGGTATGTCAGATCATGACTAAATAATAGCCACCGGAGAAAGTATACCATCTAGATTTTTGAATTACGTAGTTAGTACGAATTTACTAAACATAGTGAAATAGCTACAAAAAAAACAGATTCGGTTACTAGGTTCTAAAAAAACCCCTAAGTTGTTTGTGAAAGGGAGATTTCCTCACCACAATGTGAAAATTAGCTTTAGTCAATATCGAGCATCGATGAGAGTGCAAATCAAGCTAATTTTCTCTCATAACTAATGCTTTATTTAATTTATTAGTTTTCATTTGATAAAATAAGGACAAATTTTTATTGCCAACATAGGCGTTCTATATAACTAGTGAATTGGTACACTTTTATATAAAAAAAACTATCGTACACAATATAAAGTTGTGCACCATGGTATTTTTTTTAAGCTCTGCCCCTGGTCTCTATCTCCAATCTTCATCGGCCACGACCTTTTTTTTCTCTATTTTTGGTGTTTCTATGTTTATGACGTCTTTCTATGGGAGTTTGTGAAAACAAGCCTTATATATATATATATGTCATTTGGTAAAAAAAAAGGCAGTAGCAAAATAATTGGGTCGATTGGACGACCAAGGGGATAAATGAACCCCTAGGGGCGCCGAGGTTGCTATCTCGCATCTCGGGGGACTTTCTGGTTTCCGTATTGATTATGCGGTCTTTTTTTTTATAATTATTTGCGTGGAAAAACTCCTAGGTCAATTTGATGTCCGGAATGTTCCTAGAAGTTTAAAATACAAAAACCATGTTTGCTGCCTTCCAAAGTGAGATAATAAAATAATGAGATTTTCATGGTAAATCTTGTAAATCATTAAAAATAATTGTATACTCATGTTTCAAATAATGTATAAACAAGTATAATAAATTACGAAGTTCGTCGATATGTTTCTCACATTCCAATCGCACACTAATAGCAGCTTGTAGCATTAGAATTTGTGCGAGCAACAACATTGAACTATTTGAAGCTTTGGCATAACAAACTTGCACCCCTATAATGGGCAGAGAATTCCAAGAAAAAGGTGAAATGGAGCATGCTTCAGTATTGAACCTCGGAAAAGGAGTTAATAGCATGCACCAAACCATAACCAGCCATATATATGTCATCATGATCAAGGGGAAAGGGGAAATACTAACTACCCCCAGCGAGAGAAGGGAAATTGACGAAGAACCAAGGATGGGAAGAACTAAGGAGTGCAAGGAGTTAGCAAAAACAAAACGCTAGCTAGGGGAATAATCTTAGAGTAGGAAAAAACAGGAAGCTTGTCGAAGCATATTGAACCTGATGCATCAATCCCCTTCGCCTCTCCAACACCACCATATTTTCATCACCATTAGCAGTGATCAGATTGGAAGAAGTAGATAAGATGAATGGGTAGATCTAAATAACAAACATAAGTCATGTTCAAAAAGATAAAACAAATCGGACCAGGGAGATATTTACTTAGATAGTCCATGTCGAGAGTCACCAGCAAGCGACCATTGTCAAGAAAGATGAAGACATGGATCCCGAGAATGAGTAGTTAAGGAGACTTGTAAATTCCTCTAAACCAGCAATGGGAGCCTAAAACAAACCACATAGTAGAAAACTTAAGCTAATAAACAGAGAAAATAGTGGGTCTGAGAACCTCTCTTCCCTTTCTCCAATTGGGAAAGAAGGCAGAAAAGAAAAGGAGAGAAATCTATAAAAGGTATCTGGGGAGCAATGAGAAAAAATAAGGGAGAGAGGATAGGTAAGGATAGACTTTCCCTCATGTACATACATACCTTTATTGGGAGGTAATAAATTCCATGGTGTATCGATGATGCATGCAGGCAATGGTAGAGTAATAACAGAAGAAACTATCCTACATCGACGCATTTATTATTATCCAACTATCCATATAAGTTCTGCAAACACATATACCAGCATATTAAGAAGTGTTGTGTTTTTTTGTTGTTGCAAGGCTACAATGCAATGCATATAGATCTATTCATAACAAGGGTGTTGCTACCTAGCAACGTATATGTAGACAAAGTGAAACTTGGAACAAGCCTAAATTGATTTGGAAAGTGTTGCGTCAAAGATGGATACTGATAGTAGGTTTGTGGAGGAAACAAATGAAGCCTCCTAGGGAAATGCCATTCAGAACCAAAATGGCATAGTTTTTTTTTCCTTTTGCCCAAGATATCATACCAATTTTGTAAACATGGAGGCAGCCGAAGCTGTGACGCAAAATATACATACTGTATATCTCCGATTATTGAAAAAATTATAGGGATTTTATTCTAAGTTACACCTCTCTTGTTCAGCCAGTTTTCTCTTGTTCAGCCAGTTTTTTGTGAGAAACACGGTGCAAATATACTCACAAACACACACATACACTCAACCCTACGAGTGCTCACACAAATACTCTACCTGTGAGCACCTTCACGAGAATGAGTCGGCATGTCGGATCTTTAGAGTGACGAAGTCGCCACAAGCGGCTCGCTACCGAGGGGAACATTGCCTCCCACTGAAATAATATTCCACATTTACGACACACACACACACACACACACACACACACACACACACACATTAACCTTGGGGTTTGATCCCTAGTGGGTTAGGGCCACCCTTCTGGCCATCTAACCACAGGTTGGTTCTCCTCATATTCAACTAGTTGATATGGCAAAAGGTGACTTTTGATTCTTATAAAGCATCTTTTTGGAAATAGAAATTTCAAAACATGGTGTGTAGAGTAGAAAATAAGAGTTGATATCAAATTTATTTTTGTTTACTTATCTGTTTTAATCCTGCAAAACATATTTATTTATTCTTCACACCCCTGGTTCGGAAGAAAAACATGCCCAAGTTGTGGAGAGGGGAGATTTGTTATGGAAATTGGCCCAACTAACTCCATCAAACAAAATTCTATGACAACCTCAACGGGAAGAATGTGAACACATGGTTGTGACACAGAGACCCAGAGCTCTCAACCATTGGAAAGATAATTACTCGAACACACAACTTATGTGAACTTATATCTCTTTACCAAAATTATTGGATCTTTTACATATAAATATCAATCTGACGCATGGAAAATCGTGTGATGACCATTTGTTCACTGAGACCCCCTCCCCTCCTCAAATTATCTTGCATCCCTCCCATGAAGGCAGTGACTACTATTTGGCGGTGAGTATAGCATGGATTTTTTTTCCGAAAAGGAAGAGTCTCCGCATTGATTGATGCACACAACCATTTATTATTCATAATGCAAAATCCAGCATCCGAACACATTTGATCCGAAAAAGAAAACCCGAAATTGTAACTCCATTAGGCAACCACTAACGCCATGATTGGTAAAAGAAAGAAACGAAAAGTACAAAAATCCTAGGCTAATCCAAGAAACGCAGCACGTGTGCCAATGGTGCCGGTCTTACGATTTTCATCCCCAAGTCGAGTTCCAGTCCATCACCTTTAGCCAGGACACGACGCGGTCGCGTGTCGATATATCCTAACCATAGATCTTGTATTTCTACCGGAATGCGCATATTTGTTGTTGAAACCGGCTCTGCCATCATCCTAAACCTCAAACCCTAAACCTCTACCATCATCCCTTGTCCGGCTACTCCATGTCACAACCATCGATGAGATATAGATATGATTGTGGGTGAGCCATTAGAACAAAACATGTGGTTCCTTCCTATAAGATCCAACGAATGTGGTTAAGTGGCATAAGAACCCCTGAAATTATGGTTTTCAGTAATTATCTCTTGTTATGATAAAAAAAGTAATTATCTCTTGCTTGGCCACCTTACCACCGACGATTCCTTGCCATCAGAAGAGCCAATGATGCATTTGCACCAAGTACCCTGGGGGTGGAGAACATATCTGCTGTACAAATTCGCAAGATAGAAAAGTCTAGTGCTACGAGGCACTTGCGTGCCCCAACGGCGCGTCTAATACCAAGCTTGACGAAAACAAATGTTCTACACCGCAGGCTCTATTCTTGCAGGGAAACAATTTGCACAATCTACCAAGAGACTCAGTCTCAGTGTGACAGTTTCCGCAACCCAGGTGCAGGGCAGGGGCGCCGGCCGGCAAGTCACTCACTCAACCAACCGTTATTGCACAAAGCATACTAGTTGCCGTAAGGTCTAGGTAGGCACTTGGCAGCGGAGGGCACATCACAACACATCTCAAGTAAGGATGATCATGAACCTACAACATAAAGCAATACATGTAGACGGTGCAACCATCAGGCGATGCATCCTCTGCTCCGGAGGCTCTCCACCGCATCCCTGATGATCTTCTCCAAAGGACTGAACTGCAGACCCAGTGCCATCAGCTTCTTCGGCGCCGCCTCCGCTCTCACCAGCCCAGGTTGCGTGTCCTCAGGAAACCTGTCGACAACAAAACCGATAACTAATTCATGTAACCAAGACAGACAGATAGGAGTTGCACACTGTTTGCTCTGAAATTCTTGTGCTCCAAAAACGTGCTATGATAGGATGTGCGGTTTGAGGGCTTGCTTACGTTGGGACTTTGTAGTCGGGGTAGAGCTCGGCGACTTTCTGCCGCGAAATCGCTCCAGTGACAGATGGGCTCCACGCAGAAGTGCCTCCCGGATGCCGAGGGATTCTCGTACAGTAGGATATGGGCTAAAGCGACGTCTTCCACGTGGACTGGCCCGATGAAGAAATCCGCATACTCCTCTGTGCAACCTGCGTTTGCAGAGGCATTGTGTTTAAAGAGGTGTTTCCTTTTACAATAGAACCCACTGAACTGAACTGAATAAAATGGTAATATGGATAGCAAATGCATCTCATTTTCATTGCCATTTTTACCAAATGCCAATGCAGGATGATATTTTTACCTACAATTTTATTTATGTCATCTGAACTGAAAGAGGCATTGTTAAAAGACTTAAAGTGAACCATGGAGCAGAAAAGGTTGGGAGGTGACAAATCATGCACTTTTACTCTCTAGTGTTAACCACCGCAGAATATTCAGTAGAGAGTAACTACCTTCGTTTCAGCCACTTCTCCTAAAGTAGTAGCGGCGAGTTGCTAATTTGCTAACCTATCAGCCAACTTTCTGGAGGGGCTATGAAATGATTATTAACTTATTTATCTGGCAAACTACTATCAAACACATCTTAAAATATGATGATAGCTTGGTGAATATTAGATGATCAAACACCTTCAAGTAAGCGAAGAAACATGGCCATGCTAGCATTGACCCTTGGCGGAATCATCTCGCCCAAAACAGTCCCCGGATTAACCGCAACCACATCCAGACCATTCTCCTCTGCAAACTTCCATGCCGCCTTCTCCGCCAGTGCCTTTGAAGCAGGGTACCAAACCTATACAAGGACAACAAAGGACCTGAGATAACTTCCAAACTTTTAGCAGAAAGATGATTGCATCTTGACAATTCTGCGACGATTTTACATGCTGCCTCTGTGTGCAAATTTATACCCCATGATCCAGTAGAATCAAATGGGGGAAAAAAAACTAGATCATTCTGTCATGTGCATAACTGAAGTAAGCTGCTACTGCAGCTGGAGATTTCAAACTCTGCACTTGTGCAGTAACCAACTGCACCGCACTGAATACAGGGTGCAGAGAACCTTTTCATGTGTTGTAACTGAATTATTCCCGTTCTTGTTGCAGTAGTAACTGGCTAACTAGCTGCAGATTTGTTTGTAAGGTGATCGTGTCATCTCACCCCGTTCTTGTTGCAGTAGTCGATGTCGGTCCAGCAGCGCTCGTCCAGGACCTCGCCGGCCGGCCACCCCGGGCAGGGCACGGCGGCGGAGACGGAGGAGGTGATCACCACCCGGCGCACTCCCCCGGCTTCCTTGGCGGCGCGCAGCACGTTGAGCGTGCCCTCCACTGCCGGCACCACCAGCTCCTTCTGCGATCAAGAAACGAGGCAGACATGCACAGACCGTCAGAGCATGTGAGGTGCCCGAGAGGGACAATGTGACAAGAGGGACAATGAGTAGCAGACGGGGGAGTACCTGGGGGTCCAGGACGCGGTCGACGGTGCAGGGGGAGGCGAGGTGGAAGATGCCGGAGCAGCCCCGCGCGGCGGCGAGCATGGCGGCGCCGTCGAGGAGGTCGCACCGGAAGAAGCGGACGCGAGCCTCGTCGCCCCCGGCGAGCGCGAGGAGGTGGTCCGTCTCGGCCTTGTCATCTGCGCCACGCCAAGGAAATTAACGGTGAGCGACCTCCGTCGCACACTTGCGCGCGCACCTATTCAAGGTGGTAGGAGGAATGGGCAGTGGCACTGACCGGGGTTGAGGACGGCGGCGTGGACGGAGTAGCCGCGGGCGAGGAGGCGACGGACGAGGCACGAGCCGATGAAGCCACTGGCGCCGGTGACCATCACCGTCTCCCCCTTGGCTTCCCCCGCTGCTGCCGGTGCTCCGGTCGCCATGTGTGGCGCTCCGAGGTTTGGACTGGGGACTGACCGCGTGAGCGAGTGACGACGAGATGATGTGTCGAGCGTTGGGGTGGCTACCAGCCTACCACTCTGCCTGAAACAAGATTTTATGGATACGCTTGGTGCCAGTTTCGAAACTGACAAGAAAGCTACTGTTCTGGAGTACAGCACCAGTGGACACATCAGTTTAGTCGTTTTCATTGACGGTTCAAACAAGATATTAGCATCTGGGAACACGTACGGTACGGGGAAACCAGACAAGATATCCCAGGTTCCAATCGTGGAAAGCGACACGTCACATTGCAGTGAAAAGCTCTACAATCACCGTGGAAAGCTATGCGTAAGGCTAAAGATACAGTTCAAATTAACATGATCAGCTTACACAATGTCCCCTGAAACAACAACTTCAGTGACAGTTCCATACGGACCAGGTCAATCAGACATGGAAGCTACTTACAAAAACACCGTCGGTCTGTTGGTGCCAGCCACAAGTCAGTAGTCCCGTTCCAAGGCAGTACATCGCTTGCCGTAGCAGAGCACAGGGCGACCGGCCATGCTAACACCTTGGCCGGTCAAGTCTAGAGCTCCGTCTTCGCATCTTCTGCCTTGACATGGTAACCTTTCACCAAGAACGGGCCCAGGAAGAAGTTGGAAACCTTGGAGATAAGAGAGGATGGCTCCTCCGTCGCCTCCGGCTTATTTATCTTGCACAGCATGTCAAAGTCATGCTTCAGGTGAGGCTTCACTATCTTCTCCTGCATAATCGGAAAACGTTCTTTGTCAGAAATGCAGATTGTTTCCAGAACATGATAAACTTGAACCAGCATTAGCGAGTGTTGTAGTTACCTTGAACTCCTCAAATGGGCAGAATTCCTTGTTGCCGCAGCCCTGCATTGAGATAGGGGAAGAGCATATATTCAGTCAAACGGGGGACTTCAAGATAGCAAACAGACTATGCAAGAAAACACCACAGGAATTGAAACAGCTCAGAAAATATACACCAAAAGAAAAGAACAGGTGCATGTATCAAAGCACAGAAATCGTGAATTCATGATCGTACCGGCATTGATACCGGAGCCTCGTTGTGCAGAACTTGCACAAAGTAGCTATGTTGCCCCTGGGATTTTCCGTTGCCACCAGCTTCGCGAGGGCACTGGTATAAGACCAACATATTGTTACTAGCAAAAGGGGCTACAAGACTGCCCTTCCAGTTTCTTTTCTTTGGTGGCATGGGAGGTAGATCCAATGGCTCCTCCCGCTGTATCTTCTCAAAATCTTGGTGCAAACAAAAAAAATATCAAATGGGAAATCAGTTCTTTGATATATGTATATAGCTCATGGAAAAAAGATCATGCATGGAGAGAGTGTAAAATAAGAACCATACCTGATCCTTCAAGAAAAAGACCAAGAAGACATGAGAAAGGAACAAGAGTTTCTGCATGTGCAAATCGGAGCCTTGCCTTCTCATATGTACCAGCAGGATAGTTTTCTACAATTCCAAGAATTAGGTTTCAGTCTGGGGTTTTGACCATCACCGTCATGTGCAATCGTATCTACAGTATTCATTGCTCCATTATCACTGCATCAGAGTATTGTCTGTTCTTTTTCTTTTGACTATACACATAATAAGCTACCACAGGAATTAAAGATCATAACAGCTTCAACAAAGGAGCAAATGTAACAAGGTAAGAAGAAGGTATTCCAGCAGAAGCATTTTTTGCGCAGAACATGGGAGGCTGTGAAGTAGTGCTACCTTCTTTAGCTGTGATAGCTTCTTCCATTGACTGGACAACATCCTTGAGCAATGGCAGACCCATTTTATAGTTTATTGACTCTCCATAACCTTTAAGCACAAAACCCTCCAAATCATCTGTCCATTCTAGCAAATGAACCTGAACAAATAAGATTTGTTAGGCATTAATATGAAAAATCAAAGCACGTTGTTAATTTGGGGAATTCAAGCTGTCTACGAGCTCTTTACGTGAAGTATGGTGAAGATAATAATCTAGAAGGAATCTTAGTCTTCCAATTTAAGAGGAAGTAACTATTTGACAAAAGGGCAGCTAGCATGAAGCGAGTTACTGACCAAACTTAAAAGAGTTCAAACCAAGTGTATTAAACTAAAGTTGCATGTCAAAAGCTTGCAACACAAGTACGTGACTGAATTGAGAAATGAACCTGACTTAATAACTTAATCTTCGAAATATGAAAAACTTAACCAACTTCTAAGATGTATCATTCTCTTATGAAATTACTAAAAGAAAACCATGTCCCTGGATCAATATCATATAATCCCTACAAAAGGGTAGTAGGCTGTATGCCATCTGACTGAATGCAGACAGAGCATAGACTAGTTTGGTGTAGAGTTGTAGTGATGAAATTGCTTAAGAAACTCTGAAATCTGAAAGCAACCTACCTCATCTTCATTGAAAAGTTGACAAGCTTGATTGGTAATATTCAGTAAAGATGCTTCCTGCAAAAAGAACAGCCAACTGAAAAAAATGTTCAAAGTATGCCCACTGAACTCTAGCACCCACAGGGAAGTATCTACCTGTTTGCAAAGGAACCAGAGGGAAGAAACATCTTGTTTTGTAAAATTGAGGCGATAACGGTTCACCAAAGCAGACGTGACAAGTTCTAGAATAGGTTCCGTTTGCTTGTCAACTTCAGGCTCCTTTCTTTTCCTATAGTCCTGAACATGTCATTGTGGTTACACTCTTTTGGCAAAAATAACACATCAATAGCACCATAGCGAGGCCACAGCTGTACAAACGAAGAAAAGATACCGCATATAGCATAGGAGAATTATTCAAAAGAGGAAGCTAGAGCATGCCATTATTTAATGAAGAACGAAGGAACTAAATATGCTGTCCAACATACAAACTACCTAAGCAACAGGTGGAAGCAGAAGAGGATATGCAGCAAAGCGTGAGAGAATAAGCGCAAGTCCATAAAACTACCAAGTACAGATTGATTACACATGTCTGGGCTATGTAATACTCCCTCCGTTCCTAAATATAAGATGTTCTAGCTATTACGCATGTTGACTAGATTCGGACTAATATGAGTGAACATGTACAATAAAAGTTGTACATGTAGACATATGTGAATTTGGAAAAATACTAAAACATCTTATATTTAGGACGGAAGGAGTATTAAATATTTAGTGGTACTTAATGGAACAGGCCAACATAAAAGCACAATTTGCATCACAACTGACAATTTTAGTTTTTATCTTTCAGCAGCAAGCTGAGCAACCAAACCAAAACGAACAAAAATGTCGCATTTTATATTCTTAAAAGTATGTTTTTTATTTCTCAGCATGTTATTGCTACCATAAATATTATGTAGTACCTTGTATGTTTGACAGCTGTCGAAGAATCGCAGACAAATATCACTTGCACGACTCTCACTCAGAACAGAGAAGGCACGGTTTTTCCCTGCTCCAAGTTTCCCTTTCCCAGAAAGTAGCCCCAACCCAAATGCTACTGCACTAGCTGATGCTCGAGGAACCTGAACACAATAGTAGTTAACCACACTGAGCTTTCAAGAAAAGAAAATCTGTAATTAAACTGGAAATCATCAATTACCACATCAACAATGTTGGATTCAAAACTAAATAGTTTACGACGCATGAGACTGAACAAACTGAGGTTCTCCAAAATGCTATAGATTGCCCATCTCATCTGATGATGAACAAAGCAGTAGAGCACAGCCAAGAATCCTAAACTCTGTTGACATCCACTCGTTATTATGTGAAAAGATATTGAGCTTACCTGGGTTGCTCTAATTGAGTACACAGCAGGGTGATATTCTTCATCAAACAGGTCTTGAAATCTCTCCTTCACTCTGTTAGCAAAATTGAACAGCTCTTCCTCGCCTTCACTAACCAGCTCGCCCCCTTTCCCTGTGACCCTATGCTTCCAACCTGACTCCCACCCATTCATCCAGGACGGAATTTTCTTTAGAGACTCGCTGCCAGGTCCTTGTCTTGCCTCATTTACTAGAACCCCCAAACGTGCTGCCAACCTATCCAACTCCTTGACTCTCTTTTTGGTAGGAGCACGAGTCCCATGTCTCGCCTGTTGAATAAAATGATCAAATTAACTCAGCCAATTTTATCCTACAAAATGGGGAAAGACCGAACACACTATGCAGCATATTGCTGAGCTTAGTCTAACCATTTCTGCTTTGTATGCCGTATTTCTAACATGATTGCTACTACTACTTGATGAAATTTTCTTCCACGCACGACCGAACAAACATGTACGAGTATACACCAACTGGGTAGCAAAATGTTGGTGCTAACATATTTTTGTAACGAGTATACACCAACTGGGTAGCAAAATATCTTCACTACGGCAAAATTTAAAAAACTCGGGAAACCCGATGGCAGTGTGTATGTCAAGTTACTAACACGGTTGCTAGTTTGCTACTGGTTAAGATTCGCTTTCACATGGAACTGGAGAAACATGTAGCACGACTGTACACTGAACTGGGTACCAGAATTTGTAAAATGCAGGGGAGGTTAAACTTACGACGAGATTGAGGTGGATCACGCGGCACTCATCCGAGATAGACGGCGCGGCGACCATAGTGTTGGACCCTCTGGACACATCGTACCTGCGAAAAAAAAACACCACCAAGGCGGATTAATCCCCCACCATTCCGCAACCCCAACCTCCGGCCTCAGACACCAGGACACGAACACCTTGCATCCGAGGCTAACTCAAATCCCGCTCCACCGCGAATCCACCGGCGGATAAGCTGGGGATCGGGGGCAGCGGCTGGAAAGCCGAGAGAGGAAGAGGGGAGGGGAAATTAAAGAAGTACCTGGTGACGGTGGAGAGGTGGCGGCGGACGTCGAACGCCTCGGACTCGGCCGCCGACGAGAGGGGGGCGGCCGCGAGGAGCGTGGCAAGGAGGAGAAGGAGGAGGAAGGGGAGATACGTGCCGGGAGCCATGGCGGGGTCGCGATTTGCTTCTCTCTCTCGCTTTCTTTCCGATTCGGTGGGAAGAGGGGTGGTTCGAGTTTTGGACGCCGACCGAGCCGGCGATGTAGGTGGTCGGCAGTGGGGCGAACGTGACACGTCCCAGAGGACATCTGGACGGTCGGTCGCGCTGGACGGCCGGGATGTTTCGTCCTACGCGTCGTGCTGGCTTTCGAAATGTAGATGCGTGTCACGGGGCTGACACGTGCTACGTGCTTTGGAATCACGTGTTATCATGGGCTTCTAAGCTTTCTCCACGTTATCATGGAGCGTAATCAAACTTTGCAAGTCCTTTACCTTTTGATTTAAAGACAAACCAGGGTTGCCATTGCTTAAAGCCTGTCATAGTTATGCTATATTAATATAGCAAACACGAAGGAGGGCAGAGGCCCAATGGTCAAGGGAGCAGTGGCTATCGGCCTTGCAATGCTAGGCGGCAGAAGCATACACCAAAAAAAATGGAGACATAGGTGGATCGACTAAACGACGGTGACTCGAAACTGTTGCGCCCTCTCCGACAAAGTACTATCACACTCCTAGCGCCGAATCGAAAAGTACCATGCAGCACCTTCAAGAAGTAATGTCACGCTGCTGCCCGGACCAACGCACCGGTCCTAGGGTTTCCCCTAGTACAAAGGGAAGCGAACGGGGGCAGCCACGGCGCCCTTCAGGAAGGAGAGATGCCACCCCGGAGGTGGCACCACGTCGGTGTCGGACGAGCTGACAAGGATTTCTCCCAAAACACCCCATCCACAACCCCGGACGATCCTAGCACAAGAGCCCCGTGACGCCAAGCCTCGACCCGATCCGACGAACCGTCCATCAACATGCGCCAACGATCTCGAAGACACCATCGTTGTCTCACCGAAGTAGCTGCCACGAGGTCTGCATTCCGAAGGTGAGGAGAAAAATGGCTTAGGGTCAGCGGTACCACGGCCGGCGGGAGGGACCAACCTCCACCGCCGAATACGGTAGTCGGCCGGACGTAGCTGCTGAGCAAGCCAGTCCCCGTCAGGTCCAGCGGGGCCATAAAGCCCCGAAGGGGCACACCAGTCCTAATAGGGTCCAGTCGGGCCCAGTCCGGGCCCGTGAAGCTCACTGCCACGCTGCAACAGCCTGGCTCTCGTCATCTGAAAGGATATGTTCCTTAATCCTAGTTTTGATATTTGATTACAACACTTGGAAGTATTTGACCATTGTGCTTAAGTTTTCTTGGAAACGAATCATAAATATGCAAAGCTATAAGAGCACAAAAATGGAGAAAGGAAAATAAGTCAAAACACTTGTTTGTTGAAGAAAAGAATCAAAGAAAGAAGAAGGTGAAAGAAGAAATCAAGGGAATGGAAGAAAGAGGCAAAACTGCCTAGCTGGCCTGGTCGCCGGCCTGGCCGGGTGGCTCTGGTGAGTAGCTAGCCTAGAGGCCAGCCAGGCCAGGCTTCCCTGTGCAGGCCGGGCGTCTGCCTAGCCGGCCTGATGGCCAGCACAGGTCGGGCTAGAGGCCGGGCGCCTCTGTTTGGTGGCCATCCTAGCAGCCGGCCCAGGCCAGGCTCTCTGGCTAGCCGGCCTAGGCCGGGCCAGAGGCCGGGTCCCCTGCACTTCAGGCCGGATCTCTCGAACACCGGCCAGGCCGGGCTCTAGGCTGGGATTCCTGGCAGCCAAAGAAAATCCCCCAACGGCCATTTCTTCCCCCTCACTATAAATAGGACTTGTCTCCTACCTTTTGAGGGGGGTCACACAAGCTCTCTCTCCACCATTTTTTACCACACCCAAGCTTCAAGATTCTCCCAAATACCCAACCAAAGACATTGATCTCTTGGGATTTGGAGGAGAAGATCTAGATCTACAACTTCACCAAGACGATTCGTCATCAACCCACTCATCCCCTAGGGATCTTGTTGTTCTTAGTTCTTTGGAGACAAGAACCTTGTTTCTCCTAGCTCATCGGAGCTTGGAGCCTTGTTGTTATCCCCAAAGCTCTTGTGCTCGTGGATCTTGCTTCCCGGAGTCATGGAGGCTCCCAGGATTTAGTGAGGACCCTCCAAAGTTGTGGAGTGCGCCCCATCCTTGTAAAGGTTTTAGTTGTCAACCTCAACGGCAACATAGTGATTCGAGCCTCTCCACATTGGTGGAAGGATCAAAGGAGATACGGTGTGCCATTTGAGGGCTACTCGGTGTTCCACTTTGGTGGCACCGCACCGCTCCAACGGAGATTAACTTCCATTAGGAAGTGAACTTCGCGATACATCTCTTCGTCATTGTATTTGGTTATCTCTCATCTTACCTTTACTTGTTGCTACTAGCTTAGTCATATATATATCTTGCGCTAGTTGTATTTGCTCAACATATAGGATTCTTCACCTAGTTGCATAATCTAGACAATCTATATTTGAGCACCTATACGTCCAAAACGTATCTCCTTTCCCGAACACTTTTCTTATTGTTTTCCTCTAAACTTGTGAGTTTTGGATACCACTAACACGGAATAACGTTGTTTTCAGCATAATTACCTTGGTGTCTCGTTTTTGTGCAGAAAAATCAACTTTCGGGAAATGCCCAGAAAAGATCCCATTGGTCCTAAAACATCAGAAGACCCCGGGAGCCAGAAGGGGGCCAGGAGAGGAGCCAGGAGGGGGCCACACCACCCCTCAGTGCCCCCTCCCCCCTTGGTCGCGCCACCTAGTGGTGTGGGCCACCCCTGGACCCCCTCGGACTCCCCTTTCGACTACTATGCCCCGAAAACCTAAAACGCGAGGGGGTTTGTCGTATTCTACAAAAACACAACAGAGCGCCGCCGCCACCCCGAACCTCAATTCGGGGATCAGAAGTTCCTATTCGGGCGCCCTGCCGGGACGGGGATTCGAAGGAGATCATCGCCAACGACACCTCCACCTCTTCTCCATCAACCATCCATGATTTCCCCGTCCATGTGTGAGTAAACATCGCTGTAGGCTGAGAGGGGTGGAAGGGATTGGATGAGATCGATCATGTAATAATGCCAGATTGTTAGGGCATAGTGCCTAGTATCGATTGTTGGTGTTTTCTATCGTTTTTGCAACTTGTTATGCTTAATGCTTGTCACTGGGGCCCGAGTGTCATGATCTCAGATCTGAACATCTTATTGTTTTATTAGTATAATTATGTTTCTTGATCATATCTGCAAGTTGTTTACACATGTCATTGTACGGAACCCGGGGCCCCAAAGTGACAGAAATTAGGACAACCGGAGGGGATGGTTGGGATGTGAGGATCATGTGTGTTCATGGAGTGTTAATGCTTTGCTCCGGTGCTTTATTAAAAGGAGCACCTTAATTGCCAGTAGTTTCCCTAGAGGCCCCGCTGCCACGGGCTGGTAGGACAAAAGATGTTGTGCAAGTTTCTCATTGCGAGCACGTATGACTATATTGGAACACATGCCTATGGTTTGCCTAAATGGTTGATGCTTTATTATTATTATCTGCAATGCCCGTGTTAGACTATTACATGACCTATGTTATCCATGCATCGCCCGTCCATCCATTCCCTCTATGCCTACAGTACTTCTCATCCTGCTGTTTTCCGCGATTGCTACTGATGTTACTATTTTACTACTGTTGTTATTTTATTTCCACAGTTGCTATAAAACTGTTACCACTGATAAATTGTTGCGAGCAAGTCTACTTTCAGGTGCAGCTGAATTAACAACTCAGTTGTTAAGGCTAATAAATATTCTTTGGCTTCCCTTGTGTCGAATCAATAAATTTGGGTTTTACTTCCCTCGAAGACTGTTGCGATCCCCTATACTTGTGGGTCATCAAGACTATTTTCTGGCGCCATTGCCGGGGAGCATAGCTTTATTTATTTGCTCACTTGATCGTGATATTGTTTGCTGCAAGCCATTCATCATGGGCAAGACTCGTGATGGAAAAGTTCCTTTATTATCATCCACTACAAGAAGAGGTACAACTCTGAACACCTCTGCTGCTCTTAATTCACCGTCTGTCGCGAGTAAGCTTCTTACTCCACCACATGCTACACGTACGGTTACTTCTGCTGAGTCTGAGAATGTGTCTGATACTTTTGATGATGATTCTACTATTCTTGATGATACTGATTCTCTAGGTCCTTTCCTAGATGCTACTTTTGCTAGATCCAAACGAATTAAAAATGCTGAAATTTATGTTGAAAATATTGGTACACCTGTTAATTCAACTGAGCTTATTGATGATCTTGATGAAACCTATATTGAACTTAATGATGATTTTATTAAGGAAGCTCAAGCTACTACTAGTGCAAGTGCTCTTAAGAGTCTTCTTGCAAGACATGCTATGAAATATAAATCTTCTCTTGATGTTAAGTTTTCCACATCTCCCATACACATTAGAGACAAGTATTATGATTTCTCTTTAGATTTATCTTATATATCTATTGTTGAGAAGGAATCTTTTTGTGGAACTGAAAGTACAAGTGTTATGGAACACATGAATGAGCTTTCATCTTTGAGTAGTTTATTTTCTGATGATACTAAATTGCTTACTTATTTTGTTACCAAGATCTTCCCTTTCTCATTGAAATATGATGCTAAAACATGGTTTAACAATCTGTCACCTAGATCTATTACTAGTCCTATGGATTTGGTTAATACTTTCTTTCAAAAATAGTTTGCTCGTAGTGCCCAACATGTTGTTGTGCAGGATATCTTTAACTTTGAGAAAATTGGAGGAGAAAAATTTCCTGAATCTTGGACAAGGTTATGTTCTTTGATAAGAGCTAGCCCTGGATATCCATTACCTAAAAATGAGCTCCTAGATATATTTTATAATGGACTAACTGTTGAATCTAGGACATACCTGGATAGTTGTGTTGGTTGTGTTTTCAGGAAAAGAACTCCAGAAGAAGCTGAGGAATTAATGGCTAAAATAGTCAAAAATAATAATGATTGGAATATACCTGAGCCTACACCTACATCATAGCCTACACCAATACCAACACCCAAGAAGAGAGGGATGATTGAATTAAATGATGAAGTGATGAAGGAAGCCAAGAAATCTCGTAAAGAGAGGGGTATTAAATCTGAAGATGTGAAGAATTTACCTCCTATGGAAGAATTATGTAAGCCTATTCCTCATCTATCAACGGTTGAGGTACACTCTCTCCAATACTTTGATAATAGAGATATTCCTTATTCTAAACCACCTCATCAATGCTTAGATGAATTTGATAATTATGTTGCGAAGCAAGACAACTTTAATAGGAGAGTGCAAAGTCACCTAATGGAAAACTCTAGAGTTATTGATAATTTGCATGGTATTATTGAGAGAATCTCTAATGATGTTAAAATGCTTGTTAAACATTTTCAAATGGTTCAAATTCAAATTGATCAACTTACTAAAGTGCAAAAAGACATGCTAGCTAATGCTTCTAGAGATAAACATGTTTGTGAAAAAAATTACTAGAAGTGGTGTTTCTACTCAGGACCCCTTGTATCCTGAAGGACATCCTAAAAGAATTGAACAAGATTCGCAGCAACCTAAAAACAATAGTTCTCCTTCTAAGACAAAGAATAAGAGACATAACAATGTTGTAGAATCTCCTGAACATGCTAAAGATCCTAATAGCATAGTTATTTCTCATGCTGAAACTGAAAATGGTAATGATAAAAGTGATGCTTCTGATAAAGAAGAACATGTAGTTGAACCTGAAAAGCAAACTAAAACTGCAAAGTATACTAAAGAGGATTTCATTTCTAATAAAAATGGTAATGAAAGAGAGCCTTGGGTACAAAAAGAAATGCCTTTTCTTAATAAGAAACACAAATCAAAGGAAGAAAAACATTATAACAAGTTTTGTGAGTGGATGAAACCTATTTTTTTTGCAAATCCCTTTGACTGGTGCTATTAAAATGCCTCCTTATTCTAAATATATTAAAGATATTGTCTCCAACAAAAGGAAAATTCCTAATGAGGAAATTTCCACTATTCTTTCTAAATAATCTTTCAATGGAAAGGTTCCAAAGAAGCTTGGAGATCCTGGTATTCCTACCATCCCTTGTTCTATTAAAAATAATTATGTTAGAACTGCTTTATATGACTTGGGAGCTGGAGTTAGTGTTATGCCTTTCTCTCTTTATAAGAGACTCCCTCTTGAAAAATTGATACACAGTGATATATCTTTGCAAATGGCTGATAAATCTACTGTTATTTTTGTTGGTATATGTGAGAATGTCCCTGTTCAAGTTGCTACTAATTGTTTGATATTAACTGACTTTGTTGTGTTGGAAATGCCTGAAGATGATAATATGTCTATTATTCTTGGGAGACCTTTTCTTAACACTGCAGGGGCTTTTATTGATTGCAATCAAGGAAAAGTAACTTATAATGTTAATGATAAAGAGCATACTATTTATTTTCCCAAGAAGATTGATAGAAAATATGGTTTAAATTCAATTAAAAATATTGAGACCATCAAGATTGGAGAATTTTTTTGTCCCATTCCAGCACCACCAAAATAATATGAAATTATTATGATTGGGACTATGTCTATCAAGGTTGAGGTAACATAATTATTTGCGATTAGCAAAGTTTTGCTTCATATGAAAATTGTTCTGGTAACAAGAATTGATCACCCTTGTTAACAAAATGATTTTTGATGAAGAGGACAATGTTTTCACTATGTTTTCACCTTCCCCATTATGTTTTCGTCATGTTTACTTCTATTATCACATTGATACTTGAGTACAATCATGTTTTCCATCATCCATATTCATGTTTTCACCTTGATTACTGTGGTTATGCATGTTTTCACCACCCGTACTCTTGTTTTCACCACTTCCACCTTTGTTTTCTTTGGATATTTTCCCATTAGAGTGTCATAGAACCTCTGTAGTGCTGGTTTTGCTTTTGTTTTCCACCGTTTCACTTTTGTTTTTTGATTTTTATTAATTATTAAAATTCTAGAAATACCTCAAAAATAAAGTTTCTTGGAAAATTCCAGAAAAATTATAATAATTTTTTACATAAAAAATGAGGCAGAGAGCCACCTGGGGATGGAAGGGAAATGATGAGATCGATCATGTAATAATGCCAGATTGTGAGTAAACATCGTTGCAGGCTGAGAGGGATGGAAGGGTTTGGATGAGATCGATCATGTAATAATGCCAGATTGTTAGGGCATAGTGCCTAGTATCCATTGTTAGTGTTTTCTACCGTTGTTGCAACTTGTTATGCTTAATGCTTGTCACTAGGGCCCGAGTGCCATGATCTCAGATCTGAACATGTTGTTGTTTCATGAGTATAATTATGTTTCTTGATCATATCTGCAAGTTGTTTGCACATGTCATTGTACGGAACCCAAGGCCCCAAAGTGACAGAAATTGGGACAACCGGAGGGGATAGTTGTGATATGAGGATCTTGTGTGTTCACGGAGTGTTAATTCTTTGCCACGGGCTGGTAGGACAAAAGATGTTGTGCAAGTTTCTCATTGCGAGCACGTATGACTATATTGGAACACATGCCTATGGTTTGCCTAAATGGTTGATGCTTTATTATTATTATCTGGTATGCCAGTGTTAAACTATTACATGACCTATGTTATCCATGCAACTCTCGTCCATCCATTCCCTCTATGCCTACGGTACTTCCCATCCTGATTTTTTCCACGATTGCTACTGTTGTTACTATTTTACTACTGTTGTTATTTTATTTCCACTGCTGTTATAAAACTATTACCACTGAAAATTGTTGTGAGCAAGTCTACTTTCAGGTGCAGCTGAATTGACAACTCAGTTGTTAAGGCTAATAAATATTCTTTGGCTCCCCTTGTGTCGAATCAATAAATTTGGGTTTTACTTCCCTCGAAGGTTGTTGCTATCCCCTATACTTGTCGGTCATCAAGCATTATCTTGTTAAATCGAAAAGAAGTTAAAATTTGTAGTTAACCTATTCACACCCCCCTCTCTAGTTAAACTCTCGGTCTTACAATTGGTATCAGAGCCACGTCTCTTTATTAAGGGATTTACCGCCTAAAGAGGAGGATGGCTAATGAACCTGTCACCATGGACGGTATTCAAAAGCTAATTCAAGCTATGATTGATAGCTCCGAGAAGAAGATGGAGGGACTAATAAAGGAATTGGCATCTTCATCTAATCAATCTAGAGAGAATGTTGTCTTAGATGAACATGGAAATCCCATTGCGTCTAAGGAAGCATCCTCAACATCGGCACCTGGAAATGGTAGTAATGGAAATTCCTTTGGATTTGCTTATAACAATGCTCCTAATGTTCACAATCCACATGTTAATCATCTTTGTGCACCCCCTATGGTAGATATGAATCGTTTTACTAATTGGAAAGCTTCCATGAAGTCTTACATGTGCAGCTCTTCAATGCAAATATGGAGAATTGTTGATAAGGGATATGAGACAAAGTACCCCCAAGAACTTAAGCTCAAGTGACATCATAGATGAGCAACTCAACGCTCATGCCATGCACATGTTGGAGAAGGCAATGGAAAAAGAAGGAGTCGAGCACATCCGGTCCTTCTCAAGTGCAAAGAAAGCTTGGGATTGCCTTGTTGATATGTATGACGGCAGCATCAACCTTCAACGATCCAAGAAGTTAATCACCCAAAGACAAGTTGAACACTTTCATTTGAATGATTTAGAGAACATTTAAGACATGTTTATAAAACTTAAGGCTCTCGTAAATGACATGAGAGATTGTGAATTCAAGGATTGTACGGAGGATTGGGTCAAGGAGAAATTTCTACTCACCTTGATTCCATACAATGAACACATGGTGATGAATGTTCAATCAAGGGACTATTACTTGGATCTATCCCCCAATGATGTTTTGGGTCTCTTCATAATTCTAAAGGTCATGAAACAAACCTCTAATGATGTCATGGCCCATGTAAATGGAATGAAGAGAACCTCTCTTGCCTTGAAGGCCAAGGCTCATGCCATGCACATGTTGGAGAAGGAATCATAGATGAGAAACTCAAGCTCATCCATGCACATGTTTGAGAAGGCAATGGAAAAAGAAGGAGTCGAGCACATCCGGTCCTTCTCAAGTGCAAAGAAAGCTTGGGATTGCCTTGTTGATATGTATGATGGCAACATCAACCTTCAACGACCCAAGAAGTCAATCACCCAAAGACAAGTTGAACACTTTCATTTTAATGATGGAGAGAACATTGAAGACATGTTTAGAAGACTCAAGGCTCTCGTAAATGACATGAGAGATTGTGGATTCAAGGATTGTACGGAGGATTGGGTCAAGGAGAAATTTCTACTCACCTTGATTCAATACAATGAACACATGGTGATGAATGTGCAATCAAGGGCCTATTACTTGGATCTATCCCCCAACGATGTTTTGGATCTCTTCATAACTCTAAAGGTCATAAAACACACCTCCGATGATGTCATGGCCTGTGTAAATGGAATGAAGAGAACCTCTCTTGCCTTGAAGGCCACTCCCCATGAAGAGAATGACTCAAGTGATGATGGTGGTTCCACACATGAGGTCTCCGAGAAAGAGATGAAGACATCACATGAAGAATGCTTGGCCCTCGCTCAACACAAGTGGTGGAAGAAGGGAGATTTTAGATCAAATGCCACCAAGAACAAGGGAAATGAAGTCCCAAGCATGAAGAAGGCAAGTACTTGCTTCAATTGTGGAGATATCGAGCATTTTGTTGCCGAGTACCCCTTTAAGAGTAGAATTGAAAATGGTGGAAGACTTATCAAGAAATCCACCTTGATTCCCAAGGCTAAGAACTTCATCAATAGAGGCCCTCCTAGGGCATTGATTGCAAAAGAAGTTGAGTACACTCCCGATGGTGAAGAGAGTGATGGTGATGATGAGCAAGTAGGTATGGCGGCCATGGCTAAGGGCGTCGTATCTCCTAACTTAAGCTCTCTCTTCCAACCCTAATGACAACAAGGGGCCCTCGAGTCACAAGTGCTTCATGGACAATGGTATATTCCCAAACGGTTGTGCTTCTGGTGGAACATCATGGATGATTGATAGTGGTTGTTCCGCACACATGACCGGGAGCAAGGAAGTGTTAAATGACTTAAATCTCAAACTTCTCAAATTTGCACATGTAACTATTGGTGATGGTTCACAACTTAAGGTATTGGGACATGGCAAGGTGGTCATTTCTCCAGATTCATCCATTGAGAAAGTCCTCCTTGTTGAGTCTCGTGGCTATAATCTCCTTTCCATCTTGCAACTTTGTGAATGCAATTTTACATGTGTATTTGGGCGTCATCATGTGTTTGTTCTTCACACCATCTCTCTTAAAGTAGCCTTTGTTGGATTTGTCGAAAACGGTATGTATATAGTGGATTTATCGAAAGAAAATACACATATCGCCACTTGTCTAATGGCTAAATCCGATGTGGGGTGGCTTTGGCATCGCCGCTTGGTCCACGTCAGTATGAGAAACCTACAAACTCTTGTGAAGGGTGAGCATGTGGTAGGACTAACAAGTGTGAGTTTTTCCAAAGATTGCCCTTTTAGCTCTTGTATTTCCGGAAAGATGCATGAGAAGAACCATCCCAAGACATCAATCATCTCCACAACAAGGCCCTTTGAGAATATTCACTTGGACCTATTTGGGCCTCCCACATATGATAGTCTTGGTGGAAAAAAGTATTGTTTGGTAATTGTTGATGATTATACAAGATACACTTGGGTATTCTATATCAAGAAGAAGAGTGAGACTCAAGAAAGGTTCATATCTTGGGCCACGGAAGTGCAACGCCAATATGACACCAAGATCTTGTCAAGTAGGACTGACAATGGGTCCAAATTCAAAAACTACACCATGGATGAATTCTTGAGTGAAGAGGGGATAAGACATCAATATTCCGCTGTGTACACCCCTCAACAAAATGGTGTAGCATAGAGGAAGAATCGCACACTTATTGATATGGCTAAAACTATGATGGCCGAGTTCAAATCACCATATAACTTTTGGGCCGAAGCTATCAACACCGGTTGTCTTCTATGTAACCGTCTCTTCCTTCGTCCGATGATTGGTATGACTCCATATGAACTCCTAATCGGTAACAAAGCCAACCTCAAGTATCTTCGAGTTTTTGGGTGTAAATGTCAAGTTTACATTAAAGGGACTAGATAGTCTAAATTTGATCCTAGAACTTTTGAAGGCATATTTGTTGGTTATGCCACGAACTCTCACACTTATAGAGTCTACAACATATCCACTGGGTGTGTTGAAGAATCTATTAATGTGGAGTGTTCATGAGGATAATGGTTCCCAAGTGGAGCAAATTGATTGTGATGATGTAGGTGATGAACCTTCCTCCATAGCCATAGGAAGAATGGGTATAGGTCAACTTATACCCATTGAGGGACACTGATACGTCCATTTTGCATCACTATTTTATATCATAATTTTTTGTTATTCATCGATATATTTCATGTTATGATGCATCCCTTATGTTATTTTATCTTATTTTGCATGTTTCATAATATTTGGAGAATAAACACCGGGACCAGCAATCTGATGGAAAAAGCACCACCGAGATACCATATTTCAGAAGATCAGAAGAAGAAGAAGAAGAAGGGGGACACCGGGGGTGTCTTATAAGTTCAAAGGAGGAGTCCAGCCAGAAGGGGACCCAGAGGGGGGCCACCAGGGGCCCACACCATGAGGTGGCGCGCCCCCCTCCTGGCCGCGCCACCAGGTGGTGTGGCCACCCTGGCCCACCTCTGCGGGATATCTTTCGCGTACTTGGCCCCCAGGGAACCCTAAGCCCCATACCATCATTCAAGAATTATTCCGTCGCCGCCTCGAGGCGGAAAACACCCGAGAGAGAAAAGCTCTCTGGCAGGGATAAATCTGTCGGGGAAATTCCTCTCCGGAGAGGGGAAATCATCGCCATCGTCACCGTCATCACACCGAGCATCATCAAGATCGTCATCATCATCATCATCACCACCAGCACCATCACCCTCATCATCCACTGTCATCCCACTGTAACAATTTGAGGCCTCTATCGTTGTTTTACATTAGATCTCTCTCCTGGTATGGATTACTTGTTAGTAGTTGATGCTTGTGAGATTTATCGGTGTTTGCACTTTATGACCAGATTTTTATCATCCATTGTATCACCTCTGATTATGATCCATATGATATCTTGTGAGTAGTCCGTGTTGTTCTTGAGGAAATGGGAGAAGTCAAGATGTTAGTAGTAAAGTAATGTTGAGTAATATTTAATGGTTTGATATTTAAGTTGTGGTGTTATTCTTCTAGTGGTGTCATGTGAACGTCGACTACATGATACTTCACCATTTGTGGGCCTAGGGGAATGCATCGTGTATTTTTCTACTAATTGTGGGGTTGCCGGAGTGACATAAACCTAAACCCCCGTTAGGAAACCATTGCGGGAGGGAGCGTAGGATCCCGGAGTTTAAAGTTGTGGTTAGATTTATTTCTTAATTACTTTCTTGTAGTTGCGGATGCTTGCAAGGGGTATAATCACAAGTATGTATTAGTCTTGGATATGACGGTACATTAGCATAGGTTCACCCACACAACACTTATCAAAACACTAAAGATTATTCAGCGGCATGGAACAAAAGCACTTGACAGAAACCTCCCGTGTGTCCTCGAGAACGTTTGTTAATCATAAGTAAACCTACCGGCTTGTCCTTTGCTGAAGAAAGGATTGGGCCACTTGTTGCAATTATTATTACTGTATTTTATTTACTCGCACTTTATTTACTTGCAATATCAAAAAACCCTACAAATTTATCTTTCAGTATTTACAATTATTTCTTCATCGAAACTGCTTGTCAACACCTTCTGCTCCTTGTTGGGTTCGACACTCTTATTTATCGAAAGTACTACGATACACCCCCTATACTTGTGGGTCATCAAGACTATTTTCTGGCGCCGTTGCCAGGGAGTGAAGCGCTATTGGGAAGTGGAATTGATAAAGGAAGCTTCTGCTGTAAGTGATGTTTTTATTACTGTCTACTGCTTTATTACACTATGTTTAGATATCCTTTTGAGTCTTTATTTGCGGGCACTGCTGCCACTGCTAGGGTAATAAGTGACCCACCACCTGATGATTTGGATCCTTATAAAATACCTATAAAGACTGTTAAACATATTATGAATAACTGCTATTCAGGTGATGGAACTGTCCATCCTAGTGATCATTTGCTATTTTTACATGAATGATGCGAGTTGTTCAAGTGTGCAGGTATTACAATGGGCCAAGTGAAGAGGAAATTATTCTCTATATCATTGACAGGCCGAGCCGCTAAATGGTTCAAACTGCTGAAAAATAGCCAGACTATTGGACGGGAGGAAATTGTACCTCTCTTTTATTCTAAATTCTATCCTCCCGGTGAAATTCATAGAGATCGGAATTATATATATAATTTTTGGCCTCATGACGGAGAGAGTATTGCCCAAGCATGGGGGAGATTGAAGTTACTAATGCTCAAATGACCCATTCATGAGCTCCCCAGTAATATTGTTATTAATAATTTCTATGCGAGGCTTTCTCTTCATGATAAGGATTTATTGGATGCTTCTTGTTCTGGATCATTTACACGTATGAAGGATGAAGCTAAATGGGATCTTTGAAGGGAATATGCCCGAGAGGCAATAATAAAGTGGTTATTATCTTATTCCTTGTTTATGATAAATGTTTATTTCTCATGCTAGAATTATATTAACCGGAAACGTTGATACATGTGTCTTTAATAAACAAACAATGGTTCCTAGTAAAGTCTCTCTTTTAGCTAGCTCGTTGATTAATAGATGATCAAGGTTTCCTGATCATGAATATTGGATATTGTTAATAACGAGGTCATGTCATTAGAAGAATGATGTGATGAACACATACCCAATATCAAGATAACAATACGATCAAGTCATTTAGTTTATATTGTTATATCTTGCGTACGAAGTAACTTATTCCTTAGACCATGAGATCATGTCAATCACTGATACCGGAAGGGTGCTTTGATGTCATCAAACGTCACACCGTAACAGGGTGACTATAAAGGTGCCGTTAGGTATTCAGAAAGTATTAGTTGAGGCTCATGGATCAAGAGTGGGATTTGTCCATCCAAAATGACGGAGAGATATACTCTGGGCCCTCTCGGTGATATCACATCGACACCGCTTGCAAGCACGTGATATGATCACAAGGATGTCATATCACGGAAACGAGAAAAGAGTACTTGTCGGTAACGAGATCAAAACAAGGTATGGGTGATACCGATGATCGGATCTCGGACAAGTAAAATATCGCGAGACAAAGGGAATAGTCACGACGTTGATGGTTCACACGATCACGAGAGTTATCGTTGAATACATAGAGTCATCACGGATCTCCAGATCCCGCTGTTGATTATTGATCGGAGAGGAGTCTCGATCATGTCTATGTTATTCGCGAACCGTAGGGTGACACACTTAAGGTTCGATGACGCATTTGAGAGGATACGGAATATCGGAGAAAAGTTTGGACAACACCGAAATTGTTTCGGGGAATATTGAAATAGTCACCGGAATTGTTTCGGGAATATTGAAATAGTTCAAGGTGGTATATGTTAATGTTTGATTAACAAATAGTTCAAGGGAGTAAGTGTTAATGTTTGTTAATAGGATTAACAAATATTAAAATAAAGAAATAAAATTGTTTTATTTATTTATTAAAGAAAACCCTTGGAATTTTGGGTGGGAATTGATGAGAGAATGAGTGGGTTGAGTGGAGACTCCACCCACATGATGAGGGGAGAGGTGGAGGCACCAAAATTTCGTGGCTGCCTCCCCTCCTATAAATAGAGGGCATGAGATCCCTCTCCCTCACACACTTGGTGTCATCTCCATCTCCATCCTCCCGCCGATCCACCTCATGTTCATGCGCTTGGCGAAGCCCTGAACGAAGTTTTCTCCACCACACCACGTCGTCGTGGTGCCGGTTTCCGAGGGATCCTCTACGTCCGATGCCCCGCTGGATCGAGGGAACGGAGGTCGTCATCAACCGCACGTGTGACCGATCACGGAGGCACCACCGGACTGCGGTGCACATCTTCTCGCTCTCGGGATCGATGTGAGTACAACTACGCCAACAACAAGATTTGATCTTGTAACGCTTTGTGTCTTCGAGGGTATGTTATTCTTAAGACTCTCTCTTTTACTGTTGCTTTCATCTCCTAGATTAGATCTTGGCCTTTCGGGTGTCTATCGCGTAGGAAATTTTTTGTTTTCTATGCAACGAACCCTTCAGTGGTATCAGAGCCGGATCTATGCGTTGATGTTTTGTACGGGTAGAACACATATGTGTATGTGGGTGTTGATGATCATGTTTTTGCCTCCTTGAGTATTTTATGATCTTAGTTGCATATTTGGATGAAGCTGCCCTAGACTAAGTTTACGTGTACTATGTACGCGAGAATTGTCTCACTTGTGGCTGAGGGGGTGTCCGTTTCTCCAACTATAGTTAAGATCTAATCTACGAAGGGTTGTTAAAAATGTGTTTATCAACGTTGTGGTTGATGTTCGTTGGTATGAACGGTTCTATCCTCGAAAGCCCTAAGCCACGTAAAATATGCAAAAATAAATTAGAGGCGTCTAACTAGTTTTTGCTGGGCATGTGATGTGATATGGTGAATGTTACAAATTTGATTATGAGATGATCTCTTTTGTAAATTATTGATATACCGAAAGGTATCCATATGGTTGTCTTATTATTATTGGACAATCAAGATTGGGGTGCCATGGAACTTGGTACCACGCCGGTGGAATGATGAAGATCATACCATAATGCACATGATGGAGATCAAGTGCAAGAAGGACCATATCATATCACGTTATCCTTACATGTGATGTTAATCCTTTTTATGCATCTTATTTTCCTTAGATAGCGACGGTAGCATTATAAGATGATCCCTCTCACTTAATATCAAGATAATAATGTGTTCTTCCTTAAGTATGCACCGTTAAGAAAGTTCGTCGTTTCGAGACACCACGTGATGATCGGGTGTGACAGACTCAACGTTCGCATACAACGGGTGTTTTCAAGCCTAGCATGTACAGACATGGCCTTGAAACACACGCAATACTACGGTTCTACTTGGCGAGCCTAGCATGTACAGACATGGCCTCGGAACACGTAACCGAAAGGTAAAGCATGAGTCATATGGATGATATGATGAACATGTCGATGTTCGCCTTTGAAGCTACATCATCTCACGTGATGATCGGTTTTGGTGTAGTGAATTTGGTTCGTGTAATCACTAAAGACGACTAAGAGGGATGTTGTTTTTGAGTGGGAGTTCATGGTATAATTTTGAATTAACTTGAACTTATTTATCATGAACAACCAATCAAAGTGGATTTGCAAAAATTGTAGTATTCATTGGCATCCACATAACTACCTTACACTTAGATTTTTAATTGAGATATAACTGTTATGATCTGGTAAAAATCATTTAAGATTGGTACCGTATTAGTGAAATTTAAAATTGAGTCCTATTGTAGATTTTTGGTATTTCCTACCTAGATCCATATGATTAATGATTGATTGATCTAGAGAGCAACTAATTCCTACTTAGAATCCAGAGTCATGGTTGCTTCCATATTACTTTATCTTCAAAAGAATGTTTTGTTGATCAAGGTGATTTAGGAACTGAAACGAGTTGTTTTCAGAAACAATCAAGTGAAAGATATATTGATATCTAGAAACTTATTTGTGGCAACATGACTGAGTATAATTTAGCGTGACAATGTTTGCTTATATTATCTGAATATATGCAATGATTGAAGACGCTAGGCGTTTAAATATTCCAAGAAGTTGGGCGCTAAAAATTATCCTCTAAATTCCTTCCTTCGAGCTATAGTAGCTTAATCATAAAATTGTTATGATGGGATGGATTAAAAGTATAGGTAAAGTCGTTTACCTTACTTGGAGATTGCTAAGAGTGGAATCTAGAAGAATACTATTAATATGGTGATATTAGTAGAACAATCAAACTCAAAGTATGACTCAATGGGTGATAGTATATGACTAACACGCCAAAGAAAATTAGCTAGTACGACTAGCATTGTTTGATGTTGAATGATTCTTCTGTAAAGGAAAGAGAATATTGAAAATAGAATTACAAAAAGATATATGGCAGAAAAAGAAGATAACTGGAAAGTCCAGCTCAGGAGTATATGCTTGATATACAAGTTATAGATGTATTACTAGTTAACAATGTATTTTTGGGTATTTTGATACCACATTGGTTGGTATGAGTTGTCATACAAAGCAACGCAATGCAAGAAATACAAGGGCCTAAAAGAAACTAGTAATAGATGTGGAATCGATTATGACAAGAACAGAAATAAAGTGTTATTGCGTTCATTGTCGTATCGAACCAAACATTCAAGATTTATTTTAAGAACTTAATAAGTTGTTATTTTGTTCTGGTCTTTTGTGAGAACAAATGAGATTGTTCAAACTATGACCATATTCCATAATTGATGGATATGTTAATATAAATCATGTTGGTAAAGTAAACATCTATAAGACTAAATGCTAAACATTGCAAGACGTAAAAGAGTTTCACTTAAATTGTGACACCACCATTTTAGTTCATATCGGAAAGGAAAACATGAAGGAACTCCATATTGATGGACTTCCGGAGTTATTTTATTTTGAATAAATTGACGCTTGTGATACGTCTTCCAAAAGATGACTAGAATTCCGTTCATAGGCCAAAATAGAATGGACGAATAATTTAATGGAAATTATGCATATTGATGTATATAGTCCATTATGTGTAGTCATGTATGGTGGATTAATTTTTCCTTCATAAAATTATGTCGATGATTTGAGTAGATATGTGAGTATATCTATTTAAAGAGAACGGAGTTTGACATTTTGAATTGGTTCAAATGGTTGTTAATATGAAGTAAAAATCATTGTAACAAGATAATCAAGTATTTATGATTGGATCATAAAGGATAAAGTTCGAGTTACAAGTTTAGCAAAACATCTGAGAAGTTGCAGAATTGTTCTACAACTTATATTACTCGAATTACCCCATATTAGTTTAGAGTGTTCGAGAGACAAAATCAAACCTTGTTTGACATGGTAAGATAAATAAAAATGCCATTATAATTTTGTAACCGCTTTTACAATGAAAAGAGCACCATCATGATCTGTTGAAATTGACAACATATAAGATATGGTTTGGGTAGTGACCCGGATTGTCACTTTCTTAAGTTTTGGTATGCATAGCATGTGTAAAATGTTTACAACCAAAATAGGATAAATATATGTTTATAAGGTTACCTCGAACGAATCCATTGGGTATTTCTCCTATCACCGACCAAAGACAAATGTTGTTTGTCAGAAAGGGTTGATTTCTCGAGAAAGTAGTTCTTGCGAAATAAGTGAGTCGGAGGACAGTACAAACTCAACGAGATTAGAGAATCTTCGTTACCATGTCAAGAGTAGCGCAACACTGGAAGTTGTTCTAGGGTTTCCTATTTTAATTAAGTAAAAGACACTACATGTGATTGTAGATGCTTCGAATGAGTTTGCGAACTGAACCACAAAAGTCCTAAAACTTTGTACTTAGACCAACTTATGTTTTAAGAGTAAAGTGTTGTTTTGACAACAAAAGGACCTGGACCTTATAAAGGAAGCAAATGATGGGCTCTGGCTTCGTAAAATCGACTATGAGTCATTATATCCGTCATAGTATCCTTGTATGAATATAAAGTATGTGACTTGGTAGTCCTTTCGATAGGCTTGATGCTAACGATAGCAAAAGGGTCTATATAGCGACAAAGACATGAATTTTTTACATCCTTTGAAAGTTGTACTTATCGAAAAGTTGTTTTCGACGAAGTTCAAAAAGTTGACTACTACAAGATTTTGATCTTCCGTAGTGATGTTTTAGTCTTTGCGGATAGTTCTAGCCAAAGTTACATATTATGATATGGCAGTTGAATAACAAAACCAACTCCTCTCTCGAGTAAGTTTGATCAAAGATGTGTACTTGAAACAGTCTGAGAGTTTTGTGAAATTCAAAAAGTTGCTAGAAAGGTATGCACACTTCAATGGTTGAAGTAAGCATAACGAAGTTGAAATCTTTACCTTAATGAAGTTATCAAAAGAGTTTGATTCCATCATGAACGATAAAGATGCTTGTAGAATTACAAGAAATTAAGTGGGAGCGCTATGACATATTTCCAATGCTTTATGTAGATGACATATGGTTGATTGGAAAATATGTAATTTAAATTAACACGGTTAAGATTTTCTCATTGATGAAAGGCTTAGAAGATATTGGGCATCGATATCTATAAGAGATGGATTGGAGCGCCTGATATGATTGGAGCCAAATTACATAGATGAAATATTGAAGTAAGTCAATATCGAAATGACAAGAAGGAGTTCTTGTCACATGGAAAATAATTGAGCAAGATTCAAGTGTTTTGACACATGATGAGCATCATTGAAATTGAGATTTCTAAGTCATGTTTCCATGCTATGTACACAACCAGATGAGTCCTATGCTATAAAATGTTATAGCAGGATAATTCATATGATGATTAGACAACAGTGGGAGAGATCCTTGTGTCATTTTAGAAATGCTAAGGATGTGTTTTCTTATATAGTAATGACAAACTATTTGTTGTAATATGTTACACTAATAGTCTTGTCATATATTAAAATAATTTTATCTAAATTAAAATATGTGATGAAGGGTAGCACAATAGGCTGGAAGAAAATTCCATGCTGGAATTGAAAGTGTTTCAAAATTAAAGTATTGTGACGGATACTACAACAAAGGCTAAGTATATCGTTGTGTTGACAACAAAATAATAAGAGTATTTTGTGTCAAGGAGTTCTTTATTGAACTTGGTGAATTTCCAAGAATGCTGACACTATGAAGCTACATTTTCACAATGTTAGTAATATTGGTTTAAGCTGAGAAATTAAGGTTTCACCGGTTGACCAAATATATACAAAGCCATCTCATTAGATAATGAGTGATACGTGTAGACGCAAAGAACATGCAAATACAATAGGACCTGAACAGTTCAGATCTTTTTGATGATGTTTACCACATGCGAAGCATGGTAATAACACTGGAACGCCATACGTGTTAAGTGCTTACAGACTAGATTATTGACTCTAGTGCAAGTGAGAGACTGAAGGGAATATGGCCGAGAGGCAATAATAAAGTTGTTATTATCTTATTCCTTGTTTATGATAAATGTTTATTTCTCATGCTAGAATTATATTAACCGTAAACGTTGATACATGTGTGTCTAATAAACAAACAATGGTTCCTAGTAAAGCCTCTCTTTTAACTAGCTCGTTGATTAATAGATGATCAAGGTTTCCTGATCATGAACATTGGATGTTGTTAATAACGAGGTCATGTCATTAGAAGAATGATGTGATGAACACATACCCAATATCAAGATAACAATACGATCAAGTTATTTAGTTTATATTGTTATATCTTGCGTACGAAGTAACTTATTCCTTAGACCATGAGATCATGTCAATCACTGATACCGGAAGGGTGCTTTGATCTCATCAAACGTCACACCGTAACAGGGTGACTATAAAGGTGTCGTTAGGTATTCGAAAATTATTAGTTGAGGCTCATGGATCAAGAGTGGGATTTGTCCATCCAAAATGACGGAGAGATATACTCTGGGCCCTCTCGGTGATATCACATCGACACTGCTTGCAAGCACGTGATATGATCACAAGGATGTCATATCACGGAAACGAGAAAAGAGTACTTGTCGGTAACGAGATCAAAACAAGGTATGGGTGATACCGATGATCGGATCTCGGACAAGTAAAATATCGCGAGACAAAGGGAATAGTCACGACGTTGATGGTTCACACGATCACGAGAGTTATCGTTGAATACATAGGAGTCATCACTGATCTCCAGATCCCGCTGTTGATTATTGATCGGAGAGGAGTCTCGATCATGTCTATGTTATTCGCGAACCGTAGGGTGACACACTTAAGGTTCGATGACGCATTTGAGAGGATACGGAATATCGAAGAAAAGTTTGGACAACACCAAAATTGTTTCGGGGAATATTGAAATATTCACCGGAATTGTTTCGGGGGAATATTGAAATAGTTCAAGGTGGTATATGTTAATGTTTTATTAACAAATAGTTCAAGGGAGTAAGTGTTAATGTTTGTTAATAGGATTAAAAAATATTAAAATAAAGAAATAAAATTGTTTTATTTATTTATTAAAGAAAACCCTTGGAATTTTGGGTGGGAATTGATGAGAGAATGAGTGGGTTGAGTGGAGACTCCACCCAGATGATGAGGGGAGAGGTGGAGGCACCAAAATTTCGTGGCCGCCTCCCCTCCTATAAATAGAGGTCATGAGATCCCTCTCCCTCACACACTTGGTGTCATCTCCATCTCCATCCTCCCACAGATCCACCTCATGTTCATGCGCTTGGCGAAGCTCTGAACGAAGTTTTCTCCACCACACCACGCCGCCGTGCTGCTGGTTTCCGAGGGATCCTCTACTTCCGCTGCCCCGCTGGATTGAGGGAACGGAGGTCGTCATCAACCGTACGTGTGACCGATCACGGAGGCACTACCGGATTGCGGTGCACATCTTCTCGCTCTCGGGATCGATGTGAGTACGACTACTCCAACAACGAGATTTGATCTCGTAACGCTTTGTGTCTTCGAGGGTATGTTGTTCTTAAGACTCTCTCTTTTCCCGTTGCTTTCATCTCCTAGATTAGATCTTGGCCTTTCGGGTGTCTATCGCGTAGGAATTTTTTTTGTTTTCTATGCAACGAACCCTTCAATCTTCCTGACCGTATTCAAGAAAACACTGAAGGATGGGAGAATGACAAAGGTAGAAAGTCAGGTATAAATTATTATTATGAATGCATTAAAACTTTTATGTCATCCGATGATTTTCATAATGTTAGTATTGTTTATGGTCTTGATTCTCAAGTTGTTGCAAACTTATATAAGGCTTTTTCTTCTTATATTGATATTCCCAAAAAGGAATGAGATAAGTACCATGAACCTTACAAGGATATTGTTGATTGTGTTCCTGCTAGAGATATAGAAGTTCATATCGTTGATTCTATTGTGCTGGAACCTTATATTGAGAAAATGCCTTTCCCTGCTAAGGTAAAAGAACATTCTATGTTAGCTAGTGTGGTTAATAAAAGTGCAAGGAAACCTGTAGAACCCGAGGAACAAATAACTGTAGAACCTACAGTAGCAATAGTAAAGGACCTTGTTTCTGAAAATGTAGAAGAGGGACACATTATATTTTGTGAAGATGCTTCTAATATTGTCTCTCATCCTAGTAAATCTAGGAAACCTAGTATTTCTGTGCTATCTATTAGGATAGGTGATCATTTCTATTATGGTTTGTGTGATATTGGTGCTAGTTCTAGTGCTATTCCTTATGAGCTTTATAAAAAAATCATGCATGAAATTGGTTCTTGTGAACTTGAAGACATTGATGTGATTATTCAACTGTCTAATAGGTAATCTATTTCTCCGATTGGTATTGTTAGAGATGTGGAGGTCTTATGTGGTAAAACTAAATATCGTGCCGATTTTCTAGTACTAGGCACTTCTGCTAGTGATACTTGTCCTATTATATTTGGTAGACCTTTCTTAAACACTTGTGGTGCTATTATAGATTGTAAAAAGGAGAAAATCCTTACAAAGTTTGATGGAGATTCTTATGAATTTAATTTCTCCAAATTTGCTAAAGCACGTTATGAAGCTAAATTACTTAATGAGAATTATAGAGTTGAAAAATTGGCTTCTATTGCTCTTGCTCCTAACAATCCTTTGCAGCAATACATGGAAGACCATGAAAGTGATGTCTTTATGGAAGAAAGAAATGAAATTGACGAGATTTTCCTACATCAGACAGCGATGCTGAAACATAATTTACCGGTGGAAGACTTGGGTACCACATTACCACCCAAGGAGGATCTTGTTTTTGATTTAAAGCCTTTTCCTGAGAATCTTAAATATGCTCATATTGATGATAAGAAATTATATCATGTTATTATTAGTTCTAAACTTTCTGGTAAAGAAGAGGAGAGATTATTGGGAATATTGAGGAAACACAAAGGTGCTATTGTTTATACTCTTGATGATTTGAAGGGGATTTCTCCTATTATATGTCAGCATGCTATTAATATTGACCCTGATGCAAAGACAGTTGTTGAACATCAACGCCGTTTAAATCCTAAGATGAAGGATGTGGTAAGAAATGAGGTATTGAAACTCCTTGATGCTGGTATTATTTATCCTATTGATGACAATAGATGGGTTAGTCCCGTGCATTGTGTCCTTAAGAAAGGAGGTATGAGTGTTGTGCCAAATGTAAATAATGAACTTATTCCTCAAAGAGTAGTGGTTCGTTATAGGATGTGTATTGATTTTAGGAAAGTTAATAAGGTTACTAAGAAAGATCATTATCCTTTGCCTTTTATTGATCAAATGTTAGAGAGGTTGTCTAAGAAAACTCATTTCTACTTTCTTGATGGTTATTATGGGTTCTCTCAAATTGTTGTTAGAAAGCCTGATCAAGAGAAAACAACTTTCACTTGCCCTTATGAAACCTATTCTTATAAACGTATGCCTTTTGGTTTATGTAATGATCCTGCTAGTTTTCAAAGATGCATGTCTACTATATTTCATGGTTTTTGTGAAGAAATTGTGGAAGTCTTCATGGACGATTTCTCCGTCTATGGAACTTCTTTTGATAATTGTTTGCAGAATCTTGATAAAGTTTTGCAGAGATGTGAGGAGACTAATCTTGTTCTTAATTGGGAGAAATGTCACTTTATGGTTAATGAAGGAATTTTTCTTGGACATAAAATTTGTGAAAGAGGTATTGAAGTTGATAGAGCCAAAGTTGAAACTGTTGAGAAAATGCCCTGTCCCAGGGATGTCAAAGGTATTCGTAGTGTTCTTGGTCATGTTGGTTTCCATAGAAGGTTTATTAAAGATTTCTCAAAAATATCAAAGCCTCTTACTAATCTTCTTCAAAAGGGTATAGCTTTTGTTTTTTATGAAGATTGTAAAGAAGCTTTTGAAATTTTAAAGAAGGCTTTAATATTTGCCACTATTGTTCAACCACCTGATTGGAATTTACCATTTGAAATTATGTGTGATGCTAGTGATTATGCTGTAGGTGATGTTCTTGGATAGAGGGTAGATAAGAAGTTAAATGTTATTCATTATTCTATTAAAACTCTTGATGACGCTCAAAAGAATTATGCTACCACTAAAAAAGAGTTCCTAGCTATAGTTTTTGCTTGTGATAAATTTAGGCAGTATATTGTTGATTCTAAAGTTACTATTCATACTGATCATGCTGCTATTAAGTACCTTATGGAAAAAACAGATTCTAAGCCTAGGCATATTAGATGGGTGCTTCTCTTACAAGAGTTTGATTTACATATTGTGGATAGGAAGGGTGCTGAAAATCCTGTTGCTGATAATTTGTCTAGATTAGAAAATATCTCTGATGACCCTATTCTTGTTAATGATAGTTTTCCTATTGAACAGTTGGCTGCAATAAAAGTGAGCTCTCAAGAGAGTCCATGGTATGCTGATTATGCTAACTTTATTGTTTCCAAGTATTTGCCTCCTACTTTTACAGCTCAGCAAATAAGAAAATTCTTCTATGATTTAAGGCATTATTTTTGGGATGACACACACTTATATAAAGAAGGTGTTGATGGTATTATGCGAAGATGTGTTCCTGAAAATGAACAACGAGAGATATTGAGAAAATGTCATAGTAGTGCTTATGGAGGACATCACGCTGGAGATAGAACTGCACATAAGGTTCTACAATCAGGTTTTTATTGGCCTACTCTCTTTAAAGATGCTAGAAAGTTTATTTTATCTTGTGATCAATGTCAAAGGGTTGGAAATATTTCTAGACGTAATGAAATGCCTATGAATTATTCTCTTGTTATTGAACCATTTGATTGTTGGGGTTTTGAATTTATGGGTCCTTTCCCTCCTTCACAAGGCTACACTCATATTCTTGTTGTTGTTGATTATTTTACTAAATGGGTAGAAGCTATACCTAGTAAAAGTGCTGATGGTGAAACCTCACTAAAAATTCTTAAAGACATTATTTTCCCTAGGTTTGGTGTGCCTAGATATCTTATGACTGATGGGTGTTCTCATTTTATTCATGGTGATTTTAGAAAGACTCTTGCTAAATATGATGTTGATCATATAATTGCCTCACCATATCATCCTCAAACTAGTGGGCAAGTAGAATTATCAAATAGAGAAATCAAGTCTATGTTGCAAAAGACTGTCAACAAATCTAGAAAAAATTGGGCTAAGAAATTAAATGATGCTCTGTGGGCTTATAGAACTGCTTATAAAAATCCCATGGGCATGTCTCCTTATAAAATGGTTTATGGTAAAGCTTGTCACTTGCCCCTAGAATTAGAACACAAAGCTTATTGGGCAGTGAGAGACCTAAATAGAGATTTTAAACTTGCTGGCGAGAAAAGGCTGTTTGACTTAAGTTCTTTAGATGAATGGAGGAGTGAAGCATATGAAAATGCTAATCTCTTTAAAGAGAAAGTTAAAAGGTGGCACGATAAGAGAATTATTAAAAGATAATTTCATGTTGGCGAGAAAGTGCTATTGTATAGGTCTCGTCTCAGATTTTTTGCAGGAAAATTACTCTCGAGATGGGAAGGACCTTTTGTTATCGAAGAGGTATATCGTTCAGGGGCAATTAAAATTGTTTCCCTTGAAGACAACACTTCGCAAGTGGTGAATGGCCAAAGACTCAAGCATTATATTTCTGAAGATCCTTATAATGAAAATGTTGATTGTATTCGAGCCATGATCTTGGAGGAATTTATTAAGAAGCATATTTCAGAAACTGCAGAGTCAGTTTTCGAATAGGTATCAGTTTTGGTAAGAAAACGTTCGCAAAACATCTTCCAACTTTTATTTTTACTATTTTTGGAAAATATGAAAAATTATGAGCCGGAAACAAGGCGGAGACGGAGCCCTGAGGCTCCTCACCATGCCCAGGCGCGGGCCCATCCCTAGCCGCACCGAGCTATGGTGAGGACGCCTCAGAATCCGTCTCCGACCCGTTTTCACCCAGTACTTTCGTTTCGTTATGAAACTTTTTGCTATATAATGCCTCGGACCCCCCGAGGTCCGTATATCGTTTTCTCGTCGTGTTTCTGTTTTGAGATGTTTCTGCCAGGTTACATCTTCAGATCTAGAGCCACAATGTCCTCTCCTGGATCTCCCAAAGACAGTTTCTTTGAGAACGTCGTCAACCCGTACATGAACGAGTTGACGATGCATCCCAAGGAATTGCTGCTCAAGGACGGGAAGGTGCAGATTGAAGATGTTCGGGGCCCTAAAGGAGAAGGCAGTCTGGAAGCTAGGATGGAAGAACTGGAGCAAGAAGTCTGTAGGTACAAGAAGATGGCGGAGCGTGAAGTTGAGATCATCCACAGGATAAAAACAGAACAATTCGCTAAATACAAGAGGGAGAATTTGAAGCTTTGGGAGGATATTTTCTCACTCACCAAGACCACCAATGATTTGCAAGCACAACTCTATGATGTGCAGAACCAGAACTATGATTATGAGAACAGATTTAAACGTATAAGCTTTGCTGCTAGTTTCAGGATGTTCGAGACCAGGACATCATTTGTGGATGGAGAGCCTTTAGCTTGGAAGGCCGAGGATGAGAAGGATTCACCACCACCACCGAAGAAATAATTCGACGTTGGTTTTGGCATCTCCTCGGCTTGTTCCAAGCTTGGGGGGAGTGACGCGGTATCACATCACTATCTTTTATCTTTTTACTTTTTCAGTAGAGTCATATCATGAGTAGAGAAGTTATCATATATGATGGTTTGCAGTGTGGAAGTATCTCTCCTTAGTTGGTTATCGTTGTATCCCTTGGTGTGAGTTGCCGGTTTCAAATATTAATGAGAAGTTTCATCATTTACTTTCTTCACACCTTATTTTAGTTTTAAATTTATGTCATATGGTTGAGCTTGTTGTTAGTATCTGGTATCACTCTGGAGATCATCAAGTTAATCTATTTGGTTTTGGCAAACTTAGCTTGGGTCAGTAGAAATAATATTTTGAGATGCTAGTATAAGAAAGAGGAATTTTCCTATTAGCTCATAAACTTAGTATTCACAAGTTAACATCGCTTGGGCTTTCGATGAAGATTGCATGATTGGTTTCATAATATGTATATTTTTTTGTTTTACCTCAACTCTTATGCTTGCTACCCAGCCTTTCTAGCCAAAAACCCTTTACTGAGAGGGAATGCTTCTCGTGCATCCAAACCTTGAGCCCCAAAACCTTGCCATTCATGTCCACCATACCTTCCTACATGTGGTATTTCACCGCCACTCCAAGTAAATTGCTCTTGTGTTACCTTTAAAACCTTCAAAATTATCCCTGTTTTGTATTCCTGATTTAGCTCATGAGGACGCAAATAGAGAATCTTTATCTCACTTGTTGATTGGATTTCCCACCCTGGACTAGTGGCTTCATCCGCTTATCCAAATGCTAGAAGAGCTGGCAGCGGGGTTCCTAGCCCCAAATAATAATACAAATTCTCTTCACTCTTTTTGCCCCTGATTTATCAGTCAAAGCATAATTGTGTAAACAAAAGAGAAAGAGGGATGACCTTCTACACCAATTGCGTCCTTCAATGGGAGATGATCTTGTGAAGTCTAGTTGGCTTGTGACGTACTGTATTTTCTGTTTCCATTCGTTGACATAAACATACACCTCTCTCAAAATTAGATACTCCTCCATTGTTTGTGATTGTTAGCAGGCACCCGAGGATTCAGTTAGCCATGATTTGTGTAAGAAAGGTTGGGAGGAGTGTCCACCATTTTATACCTCTATTTTACAAAATAAAAGCTCTAGCACATGAGTGATCCATGTTTCCCTCTGCGAAGGGCCTATCCTTTACTTTTATGTTGAGTTAGTAAACCCATTCCTTTCTGTCTCCAGCAAGCATTTGAGTTGTTGTGATCTCACCATCTATATGTTGATTTATTCAATCATGTTTTCTATCCTTCTTTGTCTAGCACATGCTTTATTATCTGAATGAATATTACTTTGAAAGTTATGAATCACTGTAAAAGGATTGTTATAATTAAACATGTTAAGCTCTACAATATAAGCCTTCTTATAAAGACTTCACCTAAGATAAGTATGATATCATTAAATGTTCTCTGACCAAGAACGAAGTTTGCCATCACCAGTTTTGATTCTCTCTTTTGCATCTTTGTTTGTGACTCCCATTACTCGTTTAAAGTTAGGTTATATGAGAGGAAGTTGTTGTCTATAATGATTGGTGCATAGATAAATGTGATGCTTCTTGTCCGTATTTTATTTATCGACTCTTCACTCCATAAACCTGTGGTCATGTTTACTGAGTTCAGTTTTGCCTGGGGACAAGCGAGGTCTAAGCTTGGGGGAGTTGATACGTCCATTTTGCGTCACTATTTTATATCATAATTTTCTGTTATTCATCGATATATTTCATGTTATGATGCATCCCTTATGTTATTTTATCTTATTTTGCATGTTTCATAATTTTTTGAGAATAAACACCGGGACCGGAAATCTGATGGAAGAAAGCACCGCCGAGATACCATATTTCAGAAGATCAGAAGAAGAAGGGGGACACCGGGGGTGTCTTAGAAGTTCAGAGGAGGAGTCTAGCCAGAAGGGGAGCCAGAGGGGGGCCACCAGGGGCCCACACCATGAGGTGGCGCGCCCCCCTCCTTGTCGCACCACCAGGTGGTGTGGCCATCCTGGCCCACCTCTGGGAGATATCTTTCGCTTACTTGGCCCCAAGGAACCCTAAGTCCCATACCATCATCGAAGAGCTATTCTGCCACAGCCTCGGGGCGGAAAACACCGGAGAGAGAAAAGCTCTTTGGCAGGGAGAAATCTGCCGGGGAATTTCCTCTCCGGAGAGGGGAAATCGTCGCCATCGTCACCGTCATCACTCCGAGCATAATCAAGATCGTCATCATCATCATCATCACCACCAGCACCATCACCCTCATCATCCACCGTCATCCCGCTGTAACAATTAGGGGCCTCTATCGTTGTTTTACATTAGATCTCTCTCCTGGTGTGGATTACTTGTTAGTAGTTGATGCTTGTGAGATTTATTGGTGTTTGCACTTTATGTCCAGATTGTTATCATCCATTATATCACCTCTGATTATGATCCATATGATGTCTTGTGAGTAGTTTGTGTTGTTCTTGAGGGCATGGGAGAAGTCAAGTTGTTAGTAGTGAAGTAATGTTGAGTAATATTTAATGGTTTGATATTTAAGTTGTGGTGTTATTCTTCTAGTGGTGTCATGTGAACGTCGACTACATGATACTTCACCATTTATGGGCTTAGGGGAATGTATCGTGTATTTGTCTACTAATTGTGGGGTTGCCGGAATGACAGAAACCTAAACTCCCGTTAGGAAACCATTACGCGAGGGAGCGTAGGATCCCGGAGTTTAAAAGTGTGGTTAGATTTATTTCTTAATTACTTTCTTATAGTTGCGGATGCTTGCAAGGGGTATAATCACAAGTATGTATTAGTCTTGGATAGGACGGTACATTAGCATTGGTTCACGCACACAACACTTATCAAAACACTAAAGATTATTCAACGGCATGGAACAAAAGCACTTGACAGAAACCTCCCGTGTGTCCTCGAGAACGTTTGTTAATCATAAGTAAACCTACCGGCTTGTCCTTTGCTGAAGGAAGGATTGGGCCACTTGCTGCAATTATTATTACTGCATTTTATTTACTCGCACTTTATTTACCTGCAATATCAAAACCCCCTACAAATTTATCTTTCAGTATTTACAGTTATTCCTTCATCAACACCTTCTGCTCCTCGTTGGGTTCAACACTCTTATTTATCGAAAGTACTACGATACACGCCCTATACTTGTGGGTCATCAGACACCTTGTGGCAAATGTGGATGGTACTAGCTCTACGCAAGTGGAGCCCTCTACATCAACCACCAATCAAATGGTATACCAAGAACAAGAACAAGACCTTCAAATTGATACCACTCATCAAGAAAGTGATCAATATCCACCCAATGATAATGGTGGAAATGATTTTTGTGACTCTTCACCAAGAACTCCACTCCCGATAGATCATGGTCTTTATGAAGGAAATGATGAGGATATTCCTCCAAATGAGAATGTCGATAATGCACTAATTCTTATCATGACTCGTCAACCTCAAGATTGCAAAAAAAGTCATATTATCAAAATAATATTATTGGTGGCTTGGGAAGAAGTGTATCCACTCGTGGTCAAGTGCTCAAGTTTTTTGGTATTCACTCATATGTATCTCATGTTGAACCTATCAAGGTGTATGATGCTCTTGAAGATGAAGATTGGGTTCAAGCTATGCATGAAGAGCTCCATAATTTTGAAAGGAATAAAGTATGGTCCCTAGTGGAAAGACCCAAGGATCATAATGTCATTGGAACAATATGGGTGTTCAAGAACAAGCAAGACTCTCATGGGCAAGTGATTCACAACAAGGCTCGATTGGTTGCTCAAGACTACTCTCAAGTCGAAGAAATTGACTACGATGAAACTTTCACTCCCGTAGCTAGACTTGAATCCATTCGTATATTACTTGCATTTGCCACTAGCCATAACTTCATCTTGCATCAAATGGATGTTAAAAATGCTTTTCTAAATGGACCTCTAAATTAATTGGTATATGTTAAACAACCCACAGGGTTTGACGGTCCCAAGTATCCTAACCATGTCTACCTCCTCCATAAGGCTTTGTATGGCCTCAAACAAGCCCCACGTGCTTGGTATGATCATTTAAAGGAGTTCCTAGTAGATCGTGGTTTCGTACTTGGGGTAATTGACCCCACACTCTTTACCAAAAGTGTAGTGGACATTTCTTCGTATGCCAAGTATATGTTGATGATATTATATTAGGATCTTCTAATGTGAGTTTTGTAGACCAATTTGCCAAACTAATGATAAGTGAGTTTGAGATGTCTATGATGGGAGAATTGAAGTTCTTTCTTGGTTTTGAGATCAAGAAATATTATGAAGGAACTTTTATTTGTCAAGAAAAATATATTCAAGACATGCTCAAGAAATTTGATATGAACAATGCCAAGCCACTAGCTTATCCAATGTCAACAACCATGAATCTTACTATGGATCACGATTGTATACCGGTTGATCCTAAACTTTATCGTTCTATCATTGGATCTTTGCTTTATCTTTATGCATCTTGACCGGATATTATGTTTAGTGTGGGTTTGTGTGAAAGATTTCAATCTAACCCCAAGGAAAGTCATATGATTACGGTCAAAAGGATTCTTAGGTATTTGGTTGACACTCCCACACATGGTCTTTGGTATCCATCAAACACAACTTTTGATCTTGTGGGATACTCGGATGCGGATTGGGGAGGTGACAAGGTGGATAGAAAATCAACCTCGGGTGCCTTCCAATTCCTTGGTAGGTCACTCGTGTGTTGGTCTTCCAAAAAGCAAAGTTGTATCACCACCTCCTCCACGGAAGCGGAGTATATTTCCGCAGCTAGTTGTTGCTCTCAACTCTTATGGATGAGGCAATGTCTTAAGGATTTTGGAATTGAGATTAAGACAATGCCTCTTTTATGTGACAATGAGAGTGCTATAAAGATTGATCACAATACGGTACTTCATGGCAAGACCAAGCATATTGAGATTCGTTATTATTTCATTCGAGATCATGTGGCCAATGGATATATCTCACTTTCCTATGTCAACACCAAAGATCAACTTGCCCACATCCTCACAAAACCTTTAGATGAGAAGAGATTCAAACAATTAAGCGGTGAGCTCAATATCGTATGTGCAAGCAATTTTAGTTGATTAAAAATCTTGCATACACACCTCTATTAGACTCTTATTTGGCTCTTAGAAGTACTCATAGACATAGAGGGAGTGTAGCTCAATAAATGAGTCGACACTACTCCTATAATGCGTAAATAAACAAATCATGCATAATGGTCATTTCAAATGACATAATGTGCTTCAATGATGAGTTTCGACAATCACCCAAGATATATCTTCGCGATGTCATATCGATCATACTCATACATGGTGGCTAAGGCCACCGCCCAAATCGAAGATTCGAGTTTTGTTTGGTTTTTCTTATTGATAATACATTTGGTGTTCAACTCATATGCATATTATCTCTTCTATTCCATAACACATCCAGTGTTGCCATTTGTTATTGTTGTGGTTTTATTATTTCCTCCATTGTATGTGTGAGGAAATCATCATACTAATGCTTTGCTCCATGTGCCCAACATCATTCTTCATACATCAAAACTTTGCATTAAGTACATGGGCAAACAACTTGCTAAAAATTGGAGCAAATTCTTGTATTCATGTTGTCAAAACTGGTAGTATGCTTAAAATTCCTATTCTTTACTAAAAAAAAAACATTCAAAAAAACGAAAAAAAAGGGAGGGATTTTTTTTCAGAAAATCCGGCCTGAGGGTCGGCCTAGGCCGTCCTAGGGGCCGGCGCTGACAGCAGGGTGCCCGGCCTGCACTCGCAGGATGCCCGTCCTAGGCCGGGGTCGAGGCCGGCTGGCTCGGTTAGGTGCCCGGCCTGGCCGACTTCCCTGCATGTTTTAAGTCACGAATTGGGGGGGGGGTGAGGGAGTTTTAGATCCATCTTCCTCTCCCCTCCCCCAAACCCGAAAAACTCCATGGGTGCCCAGCCCCAAGCTCCTCTCCACCCGCCCCCTCCCTTTAGACTAGATCCCAACCCCCATACTCCTCAGATATGTTACCCTAGCCCCAATCTCCCCCCTCCTCCAAACGAAATCTTCATTGGTGGGGATTTGGGGGAGATCCCTCTTATTGGTTGGAGACTCTCACCATGGCTTCAAACTCGGGTACTCATTCCTTTTTGTTGCAAATCTTTACCTCTAGTTCATCTTGTTTAGGGTACCCATGTATTGTGCCTCCTTATTGCCTCTAGGTCTCATACTTTTTTGGGGATCTCTCGTTTAGGGTTTCCACTAGTGTTACCTCATCCATATGACCTAGAAAATCACTCTTTTGTTGTTGTTGTTGTTTGCACCCAATGCTTAGCTATGTGTCTTATTGCTCATGCTATCCTTGTAATCACTTATTAATCCTAAACCATAAAATGTTTGTGACATGCCTATTTTTTTGCACCATCTCTCTTGCGAGGACTAAATTCATCATGCCCACTACATTCCACATGTTCCTCTTCTAAATATAGCAAACAAAACCAACGTTTTCATTATGACCATGTACACTCATTATGCATATGCACATGCATGTTCGTTATTTCTCGGGCAAGGGTCCCGCGGCTACCACCTATGCTCGTAAGGGGTCAAAGAAGAATGTTGTTGCCGCTTGTGGCTCTACTCCCACTCAACAGTAGGGGCCACCTCTTCCTGTCAATGAGGATGAGCCAGTCCATGATAACAGGGGAATCTAAGCATAGTTGACTGGGAAAATGATCGCATGAAATTCAACCCTTATGCTTTTCCTCATCGTACCTGCTGTGACACTCGGTTTTATTGCAAGATGCATCAACAGGTTCATGAGTTTGTGGTCTGCACCTTGAAGAATGATCATGTGCCTCAACATTTCTTTGACCTTGATGCAGCTAGAGCAGTGTGGCCAGAGGTAATGGAAGTCATGGACTATCATGAAATTAGCAAGCTTATGACCTATGACCGTCAGTTTTCTCCCGCTCTGCTTCGGGAATTCTTTGCCACATTTCACTTTTCCACCGAGGGTGCACGTGCCATGACTTGGATGAGCGGAGGTACTAAGTGTCATGCCACTTTGGCCGAGTTTGGTGCTCTGTTTGGTATTGAGGAGCCCGTTCAATGCCACTTCTCATATGTTCAGATTCATGGTGATGACCGGAGGATCATGAAGGCCAACCCCGCTCTTAAACACTGCTATTCCTCTGATGTTGGCTCTCAACACATTCCTAAAGTCGCCTACTTCTCAGATTTTTGGTATGTGACTCACACTATTCTTCGGAACACCATCCATGCCAAGTTTGGGGAAAAGGGGCTTGCTTGCCTGTGGATGATAAATCTTCTCTACCATATTGTGGCTGCCAAAAGGAACAAGAAAAAGCTGGATGTATTGCATTATATGTGGAATGAGCTGCAGCTTACGGTTCGTGACAAGAAGGTTCCCATCTATGGCTCTTACCTTCAAACCCTCATCAACACAAAGCTTCCTTCTCAACTCATCAACAACTATTCCATGATTGTTCCTACCATGCGCCCACTTCTCGGCGCCTCCCAGGACGTCGTTGCTCCTCCTTCACGCTCTACACGGGCTCTTGGTCCTCCTCATGTTGAGGTGCCCCATAATGGCTCCCCTGATGCTTCTCCAGTCCATGCTCTCAGGGGTCCTCAGAAGTTTAGCATCAAACGGGATCTACAAAAGATGAACTGCTTCTTTGTGGATAAACAAAACAGAGACTTCCAGACTTACCAAAAGGAAAGGCATATCCCACTAGGTCCTGTGATTTTTGAAGAACTGGATGAGTCCACATGGAAGTCCAAGCATACTTACTGGCTTGGCGATGATGCTACCTCACTTGGACCGTTTTGGCAAGCAAATCCCTCTCAGGCTAGCTCGAGTCAGGCTCCATCACACCATGATGATGTTGATGATGATCAAGATGATGAGGGCTTTGTGGCTTGAGTTCTCCCTTTTTGGTGTCTTGGTGCCAAGGGGGAGAGTTCTCAATTAGTGATCTCTGCATTTGCATAGCATGCATCCATTTTCCATTTTATGTTTTTTTTACCTAGTTGAACTCCTTATTTGGTTTATGTTTGTTACTCCTATTTGACTATCGTAAGACTATGTCGTTTTCGAAATATCTATTCTATATTGAAGACTATGCCATTCTCAAAATATCCATATTCTGGTCAAGACTATTATCCTAAAAATATTCATTCCTTGATGAAAAGTATGGTGAGGTGATATCCTATCCTTGCATACATGATTGATTGTTATGGATACATATCTTACCTTATTATTATGATAAAATTTCAATGGATTGAGTAGAGCTAAAATGCCTAATTCTTTATCATGAAGCAATATTGGAAACCTATATAGCTCTAGAAATTATCTTGGACTATAACATGCAGGGAGATCTAAATAGCCCAAATTATGTGTGCCCTCAGTATGACAACACAATTTATAATTATGGGCACACACATAGGGGGAGCTTCTCTATATTCTTACTCCCTCACAAATGCTTCAATCAATGTTTTTTTTTCTAAATCCATATGTTTTCATCAAACATCAAAAAGGCGGAGATTGAAAGGACATGTTCCTTAATCCTAGTTTTGATGTTTGATTATAACACTTGGAAGTATTTGACCATTGTGCTTAAGTGTTCTAGGAAACGAATGGTAGATATGCAAAGCTATAAGAGCACAAAAATGGAGAAAGGAAAACAAGTCAAAACACTTGTTTGTTGAAGAAAAGAATCAAAGAAAGAAGAAGGTGAAAGAAGAAATCAAGGGAAGGGAAGAAAGAGGCAAAACTGCCTAGCCGGCCTGGCCGGGACAGAGGCCGGGTGGCTCTGTTGAGTAGCTAGCGTAGAGGCCAGCCCAGGCCAAGCTCCCTCTGTGCAGGCCGGGCTAGATGCCGGGTGCCTCTGTTTGGTGGCCAGCCTAGCAGTCGGCCCAGGCCGGGCTCTCTGGCTAGCCGGCCTAGGACGGGTCCCCTGCACCTCAGGTTGGGTCTCTCGGACAGCAGGCTGGCCTCCCATCCGGCCAAGCCGGGCTCCAGGCCGAGATTCCTGGCAGCCAAAGAAAACCCCCCAATGGCCATTTCTTCCCTCCCACTATAAATAGGACTTCTCTCCTACCTTTTGAGGGGTGTCAAACAAGCTCTCTCTCTCCATCATTGTTGACCACACCCAAGCTTCAAGATTCTCCCCAAATACCCAACTAAAGCCATTGACCTCTTGGGATTTGGAGGAGAAGATCTAGATCTACAACTCCACCAAGCCGATTCTTCATCAACCCACTGTTCTAGTTGTCAATCTCAACGGCAACATAGTGATTCGAGCCTCTCCACATTGGTGGAAGGAATCGAAGGAGATACAGTGTGCCATTTAAGGGCTACTCGGTGTTCCACTTTGGTGGCACCGCACCACTCCAACGTTATCTCTCAACTTATCTTTACTTGTTGCTACTAGCTTAGTCATATATATATCTTGTGCTAGTTGTATTTGCTCAACATATAGGATTGTTCACCTAGTTGCATAATCTAGACAATCTATATTTGAGCACTATCTTGTTAAATTGAAAAGAAGTTAAAATTTGTAGTTAACCTATTCACCCCCCCCCCTCTAGTTAACCTCTCGATCTTTCATCACCGCTATCCCCTGCATCCGCATCGTCACCTATGCGGCATCGATACAGATACGAGTATCGGTATCGGGCCGATATGGGTGCGAAAATACGACATTCTGAAAATACGCCAATACGAGGATACAGTTTAATACTTTTAAAATAATCAATAAATAAATTTGGTAGGTAGAAACAAGCAACAGAATAAACACTAGATCTTATTTCTTTCATGTTGGTATCCGGGAATCAATCAACTAGTTAAAGTCTTAAAGAGGGCTAAAGAGAAGGGAGGAAGATGAATGCACCGGAGGGGGAGCCGGAGAGAAGGAGGAACCGGGGAGCGTACATGTCAGCGTGGGCATGGCTGGGTCGCCGGAGAGTGTGGGTGACAGCCTGGCGGGTTCGGCATGGCTGGGTCGCTGGCTTTCGACCGTGTCTACTGTTGGTTGTTGCTGGCAAGAGGGAGTCGGGGAGGCAGAAAGCTGCTCGCCGTCGGCTGCAGTTGCTGGTGAGGGGGGAGGCAGGGAGCCGGCGAGGGAGAAGCCGAACACAGGGAGTGGTTGGATTTGACCGGCCACCCTGAGGAGCGAGGACGAGGTGGCTATGTCTGGGAGAATGGAGATTCGATATGTGTATGTCTGTGCGGGATGGGAGGTTACGTGGGCTAGACTGTATCCATTTTAGGTCCGATACATATCCAAATGGTATCCTTAATTATTTTAAATGTTTTATTTACCGATACTCCCGCGATACGTATCGAAGAGGTGTCGAACAAGAATCGGTATCGGGTACGGTATCGGACACGACCACGGCCTCTGGACCTTGTATCCGTGCAGCCTAGATCGTCACCTTCAGGTGCAGAGCATGCCGCAGGTCAGGCCGGCTCGCACCAACCCAGATGGGGGGCTCGACGGCCCAGATCTGGGCCACAGGGGCCAGCCAGCCATCACCGTTGCACTGCGACGCCCCGCCCCACAGGCACGCATGCGTCGCCACCGTGCCGCCACCACCCGATCGGACCCGGGCCGCCGCCGACCGAGATGCACCGCCGCCAATCTGGGGAGCCCCGTCTCCACCAAATCTGCGCAGGGAGAGACAGGCCGCCGCCAGCGGCGCTACCCGATTCTCGTCCAGCAGCCCCTGCCGGCATCGGCGACGAGGAGAGAGGTGGGAGGGGGTCTAGACGGGAAGCACGCCACCGCCACGGGGGGCGACGGACGACACAGGGAGGGAGGCGGTAGTTCCGACTTTCCGTGGTATTATTGTGACCTGCCATTGCTTAAAGACAATCAAAGTTTGCATTCTTGGGAAATGTCCACAGTTTGATTTGGTTTAGGAATTATTTGAACATGTTTCTGTGAAAAAGAATTCCATGTGCTAATGACTCCCTCCCAGGTCTCAGGGGGAAGCTTGTAGTGCTAGGCAGAACACCTTCGTTGCTTAGATAAAGCTTTGTCGTTAAGATACTATATACGTATCCATGATTGTCACTTAGGCCAGCTTTAAATAAAAGGATGGCCATGGCCAAGCGACGATTCTTCGACAGGAGTATTTTAAAAGGAGGAAGTCCACGAAATTAAAGTTGCAACTTAAAAAATATATGGAGGAGAACGATTCAGACTGGGGAACCTAAACGAAAAATTACAGCTCTACGAGGACTGGACGCAAAAAGAGAAAAATGCAAAGTCTTCGAAATCGCCAGGAGAAGCAGGGACAAAAGTTTATTTTTTAGAATTGGCAGGGGCCGCGCGAACGCGTACCCCCTCTACCACAAATTACGACGTCCACTCTCCCACTTGGGGAGATGGTAAGCCAGCGCACCGCACCAAGTGCAATGTGGGCCACTAGCCTAGGCCACGAGGCTTCTTGATCCCCCGTCGACCCCGTCCAGGTAAGTATCGAACAACGTCGCACCCCGCCCTATTCTTATAGCGGGAGCTCGCGAGGCAACCTTCGTCGCCTTCCGATGTGGGACTAAAACTGGCTGAAGCAGCGCGCCCTGCCGCTGTGCTCTGGCGAGACAACACGGTACGTGGGCTTCTAGGTACATCTACTCTTGGGCCCTGGGGCATATGGGCTGGTGCTGGACTAAACGTCGCCTGAGGCCATGCTTTCTCTTTACTCGTGTGTGTCTCTCTCTCTTTTTTTTTCTCACGCAGGCTAACATATTTATCTTTCATTACTCCTAGACATTTTTCTAGAAACTTCTCATCAATTGCAAATACAACACGCCACTCTTGTTAGCGCCGAGATTTCATTCACCCAGCAGAAACAAACAGATCGCATTTTACCTCCTGAAATCATAAAAAGATGGCCGTAGAGCCCTCTCCACTGGACAAACAAACAAACAGCAGCGAACATTCCATCCCCCCAAGAAAAATAAAACTAGAGAAAAGGTGAAGCTTTTGCCGCTCTCACCGCTCACCGGCAAGCACAGGAGGAACGCGCCACAAGAGTTTGACGACTACAGAAATATAGCAGCCTGCTGACATCATCCAATTATATTATATGTATGTACAAACGACCTCACCACTACATGTTCCAATCACAAGAATCCCTAGCAAATGAGGCACCCACATGCATTTCTCAACGCAGCTAACTGACAGGATGGGTACCTATAGAGTTTGCAGACTATCGATCGACTTGTAGATGCATTCCAGACTGGATTAACCAAATGATGAGTAACAACAAAGATCTGCAGCGCTTCCACGCGATGAATCCCTCCATCAACCTTAAGAGTTCGGTGCATCTGCATCTATCCGTTCTACACTGGAGAAGCCTAAGAAGTTCGGTCAATGATACTCTTGGGTCAAAGATGCCCTCGGTCAGCATTCATCTTTGCATGTTGGGGTTCTGCTGCTGCTGCTGGTGGTGGCCCTCATACTGCGCGTAGTGGACCTGTTGAGCCATGTAATGAGGATTGCCGTCGGTGCGAGCATGTGCCTGTGGAGAGCAAAGGTCGTATATAAGTGATATACTGCTATGCAAAGGTAACTACGAATATCCCTGCTTTTTAGAGCTTGAGAAGAGATGCCAAATACTACAAAGGTGTAAAGAGTGGGATCCATGACTACAAGCAATGTAACATGTTGCTAGTTAACCATGTTATTCTACTCCACTACTTAGGGAATAAATGTTTAGAGATCCCCGATGCAATAAACGACAAAGAGGAAACAACAATGTCAATGTTTGGAAGATATGTAAACCCTAAGTTAAAGGAGTGGAAGAAAAATTCAGTGAGTGCAAGATATGCAGGCCCCATGTTGAAGGTTAAAACTGAGTCAAACATACATAATGTAGATGAAAACAACAAAAGATATATGGTAATATAATAATATATTCTAAATGGAGAAAATGTTATAGCAGTTACCCGAGTAACACAAAAACTGGAAAACGAGATCAATATTTGACTTCCTGATGATCCGCGTGTTTTTGAAGTTGATATACTACACAGCTTTTACATCTACAACAAGCAGAATAAAATAAGAGCACAATGATAAAGCTAGTTGACATACCTGATTAGTGCTATAAGCATCCGAATTGACATATGTTGCAGCATATGTTGCTTCAGCACTGCCATATGCTGCAGCATAGGCTGCCTCGGGATTGCCATATGTTGCAGCATATGCTACCTCGGAACTGCCATATGGTGCAGCATACCCTGAAATAGGATTGTAAAGAACTGATTCAAACGATGGCACGAGAAAACAACTTACAGCAATAGCCTGTCTGGCCTAACTTCATCGTCAGCTTCTCTAGGCTAAAAGCTGAAGATGGGCTGTATGGCTTGCTCTAGCAGTTCTATATGAACTTACGAAGCCCTGGTATCATCTTCCACCCCCACAGCTAGGATTTTAGATCGGATTGTCCCCAAGATACTAAGGTAGTAAGCTCAAACCTTGAGATGCCAATTTATATGACTTCACTTGGCATCGTGACAACTTTTCAAACGGACTTGTAATTGTTCTTCTTTTGCATACGAATACTTGAAAGCATCTCTTTCTTAGAGCTAGTAGGAAAATTTTATTGGAGCTAGTAAATATTCACATAACTAACTAGATTCCACAATACAACCTAACACTTGCAAATTGGCCCTAATGGCTGCAACCCTACGATAGATGTATGCTAGGCCGCTGCTCCCTAACTACTGTAACTTTTAAAACATTCATTTTAGTAATATTTTTTATCACAGACGTCATGGGCAAAAACAAATTGTTTCATAATATGGTGGATTCGGTTGTGTATTGTACGCTAAGGAATTTTAAAAACACCAATTAAAATAATTACCGTACTACTTTCAAAGCTATCAGCTTATACAGAAGAGGAAAAGGATAATAGACAGATAGGAGAATCAATAGTGTACCAGGGTTAGCTACAGCTGCTGCTGTGGTGACAGCAGTGACCCGCTTTTCAGCATTTACAAGGTCACCCCGAAGCTTCTCAATCTCACTAGCCACAGCAATCATATTTTTCTCCATTGCTTTACTTTGTTGAAGGTTATCAGCATGTGCCTTCTTTTCGAATTCAACCGCAGCCCTACCAATATTGCAAGAACAGCCATTAATGGAAGAGAACGGATCCAGTCTGATGGTACATAGCAAGACCCACTATACTAGACCGGCATCGCGGAAAAGCTTGCTAGCCATGAAAATGAGTGATAAGGACTTGATGTTGAAGGCGAAATCATAAATGCCCTTATAACCCTAGCTAGCTGTTATTACTTATTAGAGCAGATAAGTTGATCTCAGATGGGAGTGCATGAAACCTGAAAGTGTTATAGAGTTCCTAACATTTAATCACTGTGCATTGACCAGTCCAATAATCCAATTCATCTTATATTGACAAACCCCGGTAGCAATCACTAGATGTCCTTTTCCTACTCTCTCTCATGCAACCACGTCATCAGAAATATCATCGTAAAATTTTGTTTGATCCTTCCTACCTTCTTACCCGCGAAGAATATGTTTATGCAGCAGAAAAACCAGAAATTAGATGTGGATGTCGGAAGTCCCTTGCAGCAGCAAGGTTGCCTCAGTTATGTTATGTTGCAGCAGCAGGAATGTTTGTTATGTTGGCTGATAACCACTGGACTAGGAATTAACAATATTTGGATAAATTGCATACTGTGTCTGCTATTTTATTCCAAAGACCAAGTCTTCCATTGGGCCTCCTAATTTTATATGCCTGCGACACGCGTGCTATTTTCTAGTTTGCAATATCCATCCAATGCCATAATGATTGAGTGGGTAGATGCAGTGGCAGATTCATAGGCATGCAAATTAGCACTTTCACAACATAACATGCAACCACCCAACACTTCATTTTCAGGTGGTGAATTAGGGATGATTTTCATGACCTGACCTTGAACCTAAACTTCTTATTCAGACGAAACTGAACATGGGCATAACCAACTCATTCTAGACTACGCGCCGGCATTAACAGTTTACAGATGTATTAAAATTTTAAACACAGATACTTGTCCTTTGTACGTTGTGAGTTCGGGTATTGGATGAAAGTGGAAGGAGATTACCCACGAAAAAAAAAGTGGAAGGAGATGGCAACAGAATTAGGGTTTAAGTATAGAGATACGGGCCTTGTCCCAGGTCATGGTATGCAAGGCTCTCAACACACCGGACAGTAAAATTTTCTTCATTTCTTATCCAGACAAATGATATGCCAAAGCAATTCGTAGAACAGGGAGCGCCATAACACAACTAACCACGGCTAGCTTATCTTAAGAAAATAAGCTAACTTGAGGAAATGGATAACTTGGCCGTGAAGCCGCCTTCCCACCATACATCAAGGTGGTTGCAGTCTTGCAGGTACTCCCATGCTGACTGTAGCTCTTAGCCCCATAAGCATCTAGAACGCCACAAGGGTGATAATCGCTTGTAGAGCAACTCTAAATGCAATAACGAATTGAATGTTGCCCTCGTATATTATATCTCTATAGGCTATATGGTTCATACGCCTCAGCAACTGTCGTATCATACTCATACACCATACGTTGTATATGGACAGTGTTTGATTCAAATGACCTACAAAACTGCTAAGAAAATAATTCTGCCACAGGGGGCTATGTTGAATTCTTGTCTCCAGCAAAACAAGGAAGGTGGCATTTATAGAAACTGCCTGAGAAACTCTCCCTTCCAACCCAAAATGCTCAACTAGGCCTCACACCGACAACTGCTAAAAAAAATATAGTAAATTGCTAAGCACATAAACCATGAAACTTTCTCATGACACAAGTGTTACTACTTCTACGCATGCAAACATTGTATGGAAGGTTCTAGAAAACCAGCTTAATTGTGAGAACATCATTGATCTTCCGGTCAAAAAAGAAGGCACCATTGATTTGGTATAACCTAATGATTGACATGTTGGCAACCTAAAAGCCTTCTTAGACAGAGTGGCTTGCTTGAGTAAAGCAATCTATAGCAGTTCAACAATCAACACAACGAGTTCTTTGGAATACAAATTCCTAACACTATGCTAACCATGTGACTTAGCGCTCTAAGTACATTAACAAAATCCACACGAATCATCCAAAAAGATATATTTCAGAACTAAAACTAAGTCATGGCATGAACTGGGAGTAGGGTTTTGGTTTAATCTGAATAAGACTGGTAGCAGAACTTGCCCTTTGATTCTACAGGGAAATTGACGCGATGGAAATACCTGCCCTTCTGGATCTCCCGGCGCATGGTCTCAATCTGCGTACGGGCGTTTTCGGCCTTGGCCGACTCGCTCTGCTTGCGCCCTACCTTCTCGCGGAGGGCTTGGAGCCGGTCCACGAGCTCGTTGCGCGCGCCGGCCAGCACCCGCACGTCGGCGTGGACCTGGTCGACCTCGGCGCGCGCGCCGGCGATGGAGCGCGCCTCGGCCTCGATGCGCGCGGCCTGGTCGGCAAGGGCGAAGAGCTCGGCCTCGCGCTCGGCGCGGGCCTTGGTGCCGGCGATCGAGACCGCCCGGAGCTCGTGCTGCGCGGAGATGAGCTGCTGCTGGAGCGCGACGTGGGTGGCGGCGAACCGCTGGTTGTCGACGAGGAGGTCCTGGATGTCTTGGTCCCTGGAGAGGATGCGGTCCTCGAGGGCGGCCACGGCGGGGTGCGGCGCGGGCCCCCCGCGCGGGAGGTGGAGGAGGGCGCCGTGCGGCGGCTCGTCGCGGTGGTCTGCGCCAGGCTGCTGATGCTGCGGCGCGCGTCCGAGGAGGGCCGGGGCGGAGTCGTGGAGGCTGATGACGTGCGGGCCACGGCGGGCGGCCATGGGAGGCGGACGGCGGCGGATGGGTTTGGTGGCGGACTGATCGGCCGTTCGAGTCGATGAGGGCAGGGCAGAGGGGAACGGGGAAGAACAGGCTGGAACAGTCGACGCGAGCCTTCGTACTGGGCTTGGTTTGGACTGGACTAGGTAATTTCTTCGGATCAGATAGTCTTGGCCCGTTACCGGAGAATCGAACAGGCGAACTGGTGGACTCGGAGAAAAACGGATCCATAATCAGGTGTATCAGGCCCCGTCCTCTACACATTACTTCTATAAAGGTTGGAGGCCTAGTCCTTCTTTGCCGATCGTCCACGCCGCGAGCTCGCGCTGGGCAGCGCTCCTGGGTGTGCCATGTGTAGGCTTTCGATTGGCTGCGCGCGAGTTGGTCGAGTGCACGACTGCAGTGAGCGCGAGAGACCAAAGCAGTGCCCACGATGAAACCTAGATCGAGGAAAAATATCTCGCCCCATCCTCTCCCTCGTTCTCCTGGGCCTTCCTCCTTCCCCGCCGGCCGCCGCCACCTCTCCTCCTGCGCTGGACGCGCTCGCCGCCGCACCTCCCCAGCTCTACTTCCCTCTCGTCCTGGCCCGCCCTCTCGTCAGGTCGCCGCTCCGCCCTTCACCGCCGTCGCTCCCAGTGAAACCCTAGCAATAGCCGCCCCCGTCTCTCCTCCCCAATCCCCGCCCCCGTCTCTCCTTGCACCTCGCCCCGCACTACCGCCGCCGCCGCGGGCCGGGTGCTTCTGCTCCTCCTCCTCTAGCTCCTCACCCCGAGGCCTGACGATGCCCGGCAGCGGCAGCAATAGGCCATCCTTCTTTGTTTCGGCAGCAGCGGGGCTCCCCGACGTGCGACGCATCTAGAGGAGCTGGTCAGTCGTGCTCGGTCTCCTCACCTGCAGGTGGTGGATGCGGATGCGGTCGTCCGCAGGCTGCATCGAGTCGTCCTCTTGGCGAAGAGGAGGAGGACGGATGAGGCGCGGCCCTGGTGAGGGAGACAGCCCGCACCGGCCTGTTTCTGGTTTCCTTCCTCCCCGGGCTCCTCACCCCGAGCGGCGCCCGACAGCAACAACAGCAGGTCAGCCTCTTTCATTTTGGCCACTGGATTTCAGCGGGCGTCTCCTATTGGGCAGCCGAGGGTTTTTGATCCAATCTGCTTCTGCTCTGCTCTTACTAACCCTGATGGCAACAGTAGTGGGTACAGGAGAGCAGCCTGGATGCGGCGATTGAGTCGCTCCTGAATGTGGAGAAGCTATGCCGGCTGGCCGGGGACATGTCTCACACCAGGAAGGCCGCCGTCGACATTGTCAAGCTCTGCTTCAAGGACGCCGCATGGAAGACACGACCAGATCGTCGTCCTCTCCAAGCGCAGGGGACAGCTGAAGCAGGTATACACCTCGCTCCTCCTCCCTCCCTCCCTTTCTGGTCTCAACTTAACTCTGCGGTTAGGACTAAGATGCCTTGTGGTTTTTTAGGGAGAAGCTGGAATTTATGCAGTAGAAATATGTTAGGAGAGGCTATGTGTGAAGGAAGTAGGTCCTACTTATGTTCTGTTTAGCCTTATCATGTCATAAGAAATTGATCTTATCATACCAAATATTCCATGTCGTAATTTTTCATATCGAGCTAATCAAAACATTGAGCAGTGTCGCTATTGGAAAAGTGAGAACAATGGCTACTTTTGATTGTTTATACTTCTGAGCGATTTGTTCCCTTTCACCGTCTCATTGTTGAGCAACTTCTGTAGATATATGTGGAGATAGAGGAGCAGGAAAGATCGACGAGGCCGCTGATTTCATGCATGAAGCTGCTGTAAGTTTGCACGAACTAATTCCGGATAAATAGTTCAGATACTATAATCATGATGTGTTGTTTTTCTGGTGCTCTTTTCCAAGTACCTTCATTAATTTCTCAATTAACAATTTGATCTAGGTTGTAACATTTGGCTCAATGGCGAAAACGAAGAAAGCTGCATTTATTCTGGAGCAGGTATGCTACCAATCGGAAATAATAGAACCATGAAGGATCACAAAATCCCAATTCATGAAAAACACTATATAATGACTGCAGGTTCGGCTGTGCCTGGATTGTCAAGATTATATCCGCGTACAAATTTTATCCTCGAAAATTAGCCCTAGGGTGTTCAATGCAGATACATCGAAGAAAAGAAAGAAACATAAAGAAGGTGATAATATGGTCCAGGAAGCCCCTGCAAAGATACCTTCACTCCTAGAACTGAAGTGCATCTACTATGAACTGATGATTCGGTATGCAATGCTTGTGTTGTAAGATAACAGTTTTTTTTTCATGCAGGTGGCACCCAGCAAGCCTCCTGAACCACATCTATTTGGAGATTCATGGTCAAAAGTCTCTACCACATTAATTAAGGTTTGTATGGATGTGCACACTTCCATCATTGAAACTTGAATCTACATTTGATGCATTAATGTATTATTATTAAATCTTTGTTAGGTGCTTAATTCCTTACTTTCCGCAGGGGCTTTCTTAAAAGCTATTGAGAATTTGGGAAGGAACATACGGTAAAGCCAAATTATTTTAAATTTGCAACCACCTTTCGTCTGGGGAGCATTGCACGATAGAGCGACCGCAGATGTGAAGGCGCCAAGGTGAGATTCTCTAAATTCCTATCTGATTGAGGAGAGTGCCATTGCACTCTCTGGCTTGCTTATGTTTCTGTTCAGATAATATACTGGATTTGATAATTTTATGGATTGCCAACAATTAATTTGTTCATGTCTTCCGATTTGTCATAATTTCCTTTCCTGGTTGCGAGATTAAAGTTCCCAGACCCTAATGAGTTTCTCTTTTTATATCTCTCCATCTTCAGGTTATGCATCATATTCCTCTCCCTAAGATAGATTATGAACGCACCTGGCGACCCTTTGTGCACTGCGACATAGTTTATCAAATGTAAGTAAGTTGGTATATACCTTTAGATTTATTTTTCCAATATTTTCTTTTACATAAATTCGATATCCCAATTACCTAAGGGTTGGGGAGATATGGTCCACTAAAAAGTGTATGGGAATTGTTTTGAGGGATTAGAGAGTAATTCTGTCACTGACATTGTGTTTTGTAACACACTTTCTCATGATGCTTGTGGTATTTTTCATAAATTAATACTCTGGTGCTTGTGCCACATTTCGTAAATTAATACTCTGGTGCTTGATGTATTTTCTCTGGAGTACTAGGTCGAGCTAGGTTCTTCTCTTGCTTTTGTTTGCAGTTTGTGTTGGTTGACAAGTTTAAGGTTATTATTTACTTTGGCCTCACATCAGAAATTTGACTTAACCACGTAGAAATATTTTTATTGGATTCTTGCAATTTTGTGTTCTGTTTACTTAGGGTTGCTGCAACAAGGTTTTTTTTTAATTACCATCTCTGGTTCTTATATACTATAAGCTTTTTGACCTTTCTGCTTGGGTGTATGATCTTACTCTTATCCTTAAATAAAAGTTTAGAAAAGTTGTAGCAATAGGTCGATAACCGATGATGTCATGGAGTTGGCTTATCCGTAAGTTGTACTTATTTAAATTGGATAATGGGATGTCGACCAGTCTTTTGTATACATTTTGTTCATGCTCTCATTTGTTTGTAGGACATCAGTATATATCAGTAAGTTCACCCTTTGGCTGCTATATTGTTACTCGAGTACTTGCATAAAAACATATCTTTGGTAGTTTGATATAATTATCTGAACCTGCAGAAATTAGTCCTGGGCTTCAGTGTGCTTCCTATTAACCGAGTGTGCTTTCTTTTAACAGCCAGCCTTTCTTTGGTCCAAATCATCAAGCATGTTTAAGTAAAGAAAGTCTCCAATATTAGGTAACTTATTTTGCACATTCAATGTGCTTCCTATTAACCGAAATAAGGAGTTAAGACTCACAATCGATCTCTTTCTTGAATGAGATGCCTAAGGTTTTGGGTAATTTGTACCACAAATATCGCAGTTGGGGGCTACTGTGTAGCAAGTTTGACGGTAGTTTGCAGTTTTACGAGTTCCAGTTTACGAGTGTGCTAATGGATTTGCTTTTTCATTTTCTTATTCATGGTTTGTTCTCGCTTAGCAAACTTGATTGTAGTATATAGCTTATAGATAATGAACTCTGGTCAGAAATTCTAGCAGTCAAGTTCTATTACCAACTAGGAGTAATTGGTAAAATAGATGTGACTGTGATAATAGTTTACATGGTACTCAAATAGAAAGGTTTGGAGAGATTTCAGAGACTGGAGGTTGCTGAAGGAACTCTGGAAAATATCGCACGTGCTCGACCTGGAAGCCGAGTTGGGAGGCAGTCCAGGCTTAAGAATTTTTTCCTTCCATTTCAGCATTGACTAGACCCAATAAATTAAACGGAAGCACCTTTGCTTGGACAACCGTGTGTTGGTATTGAAACTACACAACTGTCAATTAAGAATCAGAAAAAGAAATTACATAGTTGTATTGAAAAGTGGTACCGTGGTAATGTACTGTAGTTTAATGTTTGATCATTTTTGCTTGTGTTTGTCTCTTACTTGGCTACTTCTGGATTCACATAAACTGTTGTTATAGACTATCCCTTATATTCCTTCTATTGATAAATATTCCGCTGTACTAAATACTCTGAACTGCTGACGGTTGTCATTTTTTGAGTGTTCCTGACTTCTACCTGTTGTTGATGTAAATGGATTCTGTACTGATAGGTCACGCACGCAACCAGTGGACGATGGTGGCCGCGGATGATAGTAGCATCTGCTCCATGTCTTAGCAAAGGAAGGGACCGTGGAGAGGTCGTGGCGCCGCCAACGGCCGTGCACGGCTAGCCTCGCCGACCAGATTGATGAGTCAATTTTCTGGTGGGTTTCTATATTTTCTTTCCTTTATCCTATTTATCCTTCTCAGACTACTCACAGTCCCCTTTATTATCATGGTCCTTGATCTCCGGATGCAATCGCCATGGGTATTCAGTTGTGAATGTTTGTGTGTTTGCATGTGAACAAGTTTTCTTATGATAGTTTGTTTGCCTATTTGTTTGTAAAAGGCCAAAACTATTCAATGTTCCTCAATCTCATTCGAGACTTCCTGCAACCCGCTTGATAAGGTAGCATGGTATTTCTCCCATTCGAGTTGAGCATTTCTGGTTTCAGAACTGGTAGTTACAGAAGAAGACCATTTATTTATATTTGTTTCTGATTGAGCATTTCCTATTTTATTTTCAGTATGCTGTTAGGTCATTTGCTGATGCTTTGGATGGTATCCACTGTCTTTGGCGGAAAACAGTGGTTTGCCACCTAAGATTGACTCAATGGATCTGGAAGAAATACCATCGTTGCTCTGGTTGCTGTTGGAAGGGATTCGTACAGGCAGCCATGAAAACTCAAACGGTTGGTCTTACCAATAAAGAGCTCATAGATGCTTAAAGCTTTGAGCTTACATATAATTTTGCTTGCAGCTTGATAGAAAATAATAAGTATATATTCTTATGAAGGTAAAGAGCGGCTGAACTTGGTGAAAAGGTCGTTTTTCTCGTGAACTAATATTTTAGATGGCTGCATAATCCTATTGCTTATTGAACGGGTAATCCAATCAATACCATTTCTCTTGAAAGATTAGAGGCTTGGTAATCATCAAAAGTTCAATTAGTTCATTTGTATAGTAGTCCCACACTTCTATTCTTCTCCAAAATTCTAGGCATCTAATTATGAATAATTCTCGCCATTGGCCAGTCTATTAAATAACCTGCAGTTAGCTGGACTTTGGTTCCTTATTTTATCTGCAGAATCGGGTAGAAGGAGCTTATGGTGGAAGATTATGCAGTACACGAGATTGAATACGATTTAGCTCATGTATCTTCTCAGCTTGCTCGTGTATGCCTGGTACCTAAATCTGATCGATTCTCTTGCATCCCAATCTTTATTGGGCCCTGTTAACTTATTGATAGAAAATAATAAGTATATATTCTTATGAAGGTAAAGAGCGGCTGAACTTGGTGAAAAGGTCGTTTTTCTCGTGAACTAATATTTCAAATGGCTGCATAATCCTATTGCTTATTGAACGGGTAATCCAATCAATACCATTTCTCTTGAAAGATTAGAGGCTTGGTAATCATCAAAAGTTCAATTAGTTCATTTGTATAGTAGTCCCACACTTCTATTCTTTTCCAAAATTCTAGGCATCTAATTATGAATAATTCTCGCCATTGGCCAGTCTATTAAATAACCTGCAGTTAGCTGGACTTTGGTTCCTTATTTTATCTGCAGAATCGGGTAGAAGGAGCTTATGGTGGAAGATTATGCAGTACACGAGATTGAATACGATTTAGCTCATGTATCTTCTCAGCTTGCTCGTGTATGCCTGGTACCTAAATCTGATCGATTCTCTTGCATCCCAATCTTTATTGGGCCTTGTTAACTTATTTATTTGTATTTCAGCTACAAGCAAGGAACTTATCTGTTTACATTTTCAGTTACAAGGACACATTCAAGAAGCTACGGAAACCTATATTATATGAGGAACAAGAAATCAGGAGATTCATCATAACTTTTATTCGATTAAAAGGTACAAAGGATGCTTCTTATACTCCTATAATTGGTCATTCAGTTTGGCATTAATGGATTCATGGAACAAGAACATTTATGCTTCATGTATCCTACTCCTGATTCAGCGATAGGCTTTATTTGTAGCTCCTTGGTATATAATGGCTTAGTGACATGTACTCACGCTCATCCACACACTCATCCATAGGTAGCTACATTTGACCATGTCGCAGAGAATTAGTAAATAATATAACATGTGTCTTGATGACATGAGCTGGTTGCATCGATCAATATAAAATAAGACACATGAAAGTCTAGGACATAGTTGTTGACAATGATGTTTTTTTGAAATACCATAAAATGGAGTTCTGGCTACTATCAATATGGTATCTCCAATTTTTCTCTTCTCTGTTTACTAATGGTAAGCTTATACTATTTACCTTGATTTTTGGCTTCTATTGTGTATCTGGTACAGTGATTAGGATGAGCTATGCATGATATTTTACTTGATCATGTTAATCTTAGCAATCTCATATTTGTTTTATATGATATTTTCCTTTATCATGTTAATCTTAGCAATCTCGTCTTTACCGTGGTCTGGAGTAGGTGATGGTACTCACCACCTCACATCGTGTCATGCATACATGTGGCAGAGAATTTGATATAAAGCATATTTTTTATTAGTGCCAGTGTTTTGTATGCCATAGCTCCTTCAACATACAGGTAGTCGTTTTCTGGTTCCTTAGAGATCTTTGGTTTGTTGTGAAAACTGAATTAGGTTGATTGAATTTTTCAAAAGATTGTGCCTCTAGATGATCTTCCTTTCAATCCGGAAGGAGTTCTTATGTGGCAACTGAATTTTATTACACTCGTTGGTGCTAATTAATTCCTTTCATCTTACTTGCCGCGACTTGTGTTTTTCTACAGCATATCTTCCTTGTTGGGACTTTGCATGCACACTCATCATGGAACGCACACATGGTAATCGGGAACGGGATACCTACCATTGAAAAGGTTATTGTGTGGTTATGTGTAGACTTAATTTATCAATTTACGTTTTAGTTTGTGCTAATATGCATCATATTCATTCTAATACAAATTATTTCCAGGTATTTTGAATCATACTAATTCTTTCCAGGGAGCCTCCGAGGAGCGGTGCTCAGGGACGGTTTGTAGGGTACGACGACGGCCATCACCACAACTGCCTTGCCAATTAATTGTTTGATTGACGACTCTGGTCTCAATATACACAGCTTTGCAAAGGTACCAGGTTTCCTTCCATCTTATTTTGAATCTGAATTGTACATAGGTTACCCATGTTAACTCTTGCTGATTATATGCTTCTTCGGTTACTAAGAACATGCTCATTTTCTTCAAACTTGCAGCAGAGTTTGTAGCATGGTCCAAGTTGTAAAATATCTTTTGTTATTTCCTTTTCCTGTTTGGATGGTTTGAGTTGCAGGTTTTAGATTACTCTAGGAAACCTAATACCTCCTCTGAAATTCATGTAAGCCAATGTTGCAGTAGTGTTCATGATGAATGTGCAAGCAGATAGTAGCAAATTTCTTGGAATGTCAACTGGGCGTGCTCGGCTTTTGGTTAAAAAAACTCTGTTTATTTTGCTGCTTATCAGCTTACTGTTTAGGAGTATAAGCTCTACTTCTTAATTGATTACGATAGCATTATTTCCTAATATGCAAATGCAAGAAAATAGAATCAAGAGGAAGAGCACTTGTTTTGGAATTAATCATATCAGGAAATTACAGGTTCAGTTTGTAGTTTTCAGCTATTAGCTTCATTAGGTCCATCCATTCAGAAGTCCTGAAACTATATTGGCTCTATCATAGCAGATGTCTCACAGTTCATGAAGTTTATACCTTTTTCCTCTGCACAATTATGCTTGGACCGGAGCAATTATGATATGTCTAGGCCACTTAACATTTTATATGAGCGATCTGTTCAGAACTATCACAAATTAGTTGACCAAACTTTAGGCGTGTCCAATGGAAGACTTTTATGTTCCATGGAAATGTATATATGCTGCATATCTTGCTGCCATTAAGTTCAGGTTTATGTAGATGACCTCGAATTAGCTTACTAATAAAAACCTCTCTCCATGATTTTTATAGATTAATTGTGAGGACTTGGTGCTCCACGATTGTGACTGTGTGGACTTGGGTAGCAAGGAGGTATCAGCAAAATGTCTTGCGCCAACGGTGCACAATGAGGAAAATCTTTCAGCTTTGGTTCTAGGAGTAGCCTCCCTGCGAGAAAAATGCAGTCAACGTGAGGTAACCGAATAGTCTGGACTCCTCACCCATTTTCACCTGTTAACTACATTGTTGCTAATTCCAGTCCTACTACTACCCTCGCTCCAGTACATGTTTATCTTGAAGAAGAAATGTCCACCTTCATTGCCCACAATGGCACAACTCTTTCAATCATGGCCTCTGAAGATCGGTTTCATGGCTCGGAGGCAAGCCATCAAGCAAGATCACAAAGAGGGACGAGTACCATTTGACCGCCAAGGATGGCGCGACAACACTAAACAACGATGCTCAATGGTGTCCCGCTCCGAACCCTATGCCTGCTACTGTTTCTTTGCCTATGAATCTGGCCCCGACGTCGACCGTGTTCGTAGTTCTGCCGACGTTTACTAGGCCTGTTGTTGAGGGAGCCTTTCTTTGTTGTATTTTACACACTTAGGATATTCCTATTTATTAATTTTATGATGTAAAAATACATTCAAAGAAATAACAAGCATAAGAACATCATAGTGGCGTTTTTACAATCATGATATATATGCATCACCTATAAGTATCTGTAGTACCAATTGGAAAGGATGTGAGTATTTTATATTTTATTTGGGGTCTTGATTTCAGTAAGCAAAGTGAGTTTTGAGCTCAGGACTTTTAGAACGTTCGTATCGTTTATTTCGATTTTTCCATACCTGGGGATTCTTATTTCAAGTTTGTATAATGAAAAGTCTATATTTTGTTTTTGTTGAATCTAGATTATTATAAACCATAAATTAGAACCATCCATGAGACAAAACAAACCATAATCATCATTGAAGAACCTTGCTGCCATATTTCGTTTCCTCGGAAGAACTCTTTTCTTGAATCCAGGTTACTATGTAGACTGAAATAATCCACTACCGGCAGAGTGGCACCAAGATATGTTATAGTGTAATTTCAGGGTTTCACCTATGTTTGCAACTATCCCGATCATGTGTTTGCATAGTAGGATTAATAATATGGAACGGAGGGAGTATTGTCTACAATGTTAAGCCCGGTGTATTCTGGTTGTTTTCTTTTCTTCCGTGAGCCATTTTCTTGACGTGAGTATTATAATACCTAAAAAAAAAGCAACTTCAGCATTTTAAAGTTAATATGCATATATAATCGAGCTGAAATAGTATGCATTAAAACTGAGTTAGTATGCATAGTTGCTTATGCTATTTATTCTTGTTTATTTTCTAACCGAGATAAAACTTTAAGAATGACGACAAATTGTATAACATATGCCACCATGCAGTTTTTTGGTTTTATTACGAAACCGTGGCTTACAAGTTGTCAGACATACCTTAATGCATGATCCTACAAGCATCAAAACCCTTTGACTTAAGTATGAATTACCTACATTAATGTTTCGGTAGATTCCTTTCCTCAAAAATTCCCTAAAAAAAACATAAACATGACCGGGACAACTAGGTAAAGTCTAATAACATTTTAAATAAAGAGCCATTGAAACATGCATGCTCACCTGCAATCTAGCTAAATGGGTTCTCCAATTCAAAACTAAATGTCATACAATTTATGATTACCACAAATATTATTTATACACAAATAAATTCAAGTTTGACACTGGTTTTTAGGTCACATTAGGTCAGGCCCGTGACGCGGATAAATTGGATCGGAAGCCGACAACGGGGGCATACCACAGCAACCCCGAACACATGACAAGAAGAGAAAACAAAATCTGACATATAAAAAGGGTTGTCAGTGAAGAATCCCGATGGGTAGAAGTCAATGAAACCCTAATGAGAAACCTCTTGATAGGTAACTACGATAATATAGGCTTCTAAATTTAAGAGATGGGGATTTTTGGAGTAACTTATGATACTTATCTTATGGAACAAAATTCGGGCATAAATCCGCCATTTGCGCCAGTGGCGCAACGGGTCATCTAGTTCGATAAAAATCTGGGAGCATAATTGGCTCCCACGTGATGCAATGCTTCGACCTCTAACTTCTTCTTTTTTTGCGAGAAAGCTTCCGATCTATTCATCAACAACCATGGTAGTACAAAGAACACTAGAAATAATAGAAATTACATCCAGATCCGTAGACCACCTAGCGACGACTAAAAGCACTGGAGCGAGCCGAAGGCGCGCCGCTGTCATCGCCCCTCCGTCGCCGGAGCCGGGCAAACCTTGTTGTAGTAGACAGTCGGGAAGTCGTCGTGCTACGGCCACAAAGGACCAGCGCACCAGACCAGCAACCATCGCTGATGAAGAGAAGCGTAGATCGGAAGAATCCAATTTGTAGACACGCGAACATAGACGAACAAATACTAGATCCAAGTGGATCCACCAAACATAAACGCCGACCGAATCCCATGAGATCCGCCGGAGACACACCTCCACACGCCCTCGGATGATGTTAGACGCATCACCGAAACGGGGGCTAGGCGGGGAGGATCTTATTACAACTTCAAGGAGCCGCCGCCTCGTCTTCCTCGATGGGACACAAACCCTAACAAAACACAAAAAAACAGCTGAAAACGGAGCCCTCCCGCCGGCAAGTAACCAGATCCACCAAGTCTCCATGGCCCTAAGGCCACGGGAGACCGAGCAGATCGGCCACGGCCGCCGGCAGGAGGCGGATGCCCTAATCGCCTTTTCCTGGAAGCGGAGGACGAAGGGGTACGTGCGTAGCCTGTTCTGTAATTTACGGGTGACCTCTAACTTCTTTGATCAGTGAACCTCCACAGCTGGTCTCTAAGCTTATTGATCATCAAAACAGAAAGTGGAATTCGGTTCGGGTAAGAGAGGTATTTCTTTCGATGGACGCGGATATTATTTTATCTATTCCGATTTGTACTGCCTCCATACAAGATAAGTGGGCATGGCATTATGAACGGAAGGGAGTTTTTAGTGTGAGATCGGCATACCGGATGTTGGCTACAACAAAATTCAATAGAGAGGGGTGGCTTGATGAGAACTCTGGCTCCTCTGATTTGGAGGGCGAAAAGAAGGCTTGGACGTCACTGTGGAACCTCAAGGTTCCATCAAAGCTGAAAGTTTTTGTGTGGAGATTAGCACGCCATTCTCTGCCGTCTGCTGATCTGTTGAACAGGCGTAATATGGCTTCGTCATGTTTATGCCCTTTTTGTGGCTTGAGGGACTCTTGGAGGCACTCTCTTTTGGACTGTCGTTTAGCTCGATGCGTCTGGGCTCTATCTGATGGGGACCTTGTGGAGCATATGTATGCTACACATGATCCATCTGCTAAGAGATGGCTCTTTACAATGAATGATTCGCTGGATGCAGGGGATTTCAGCCGTATGATTATTACTCTATGGGCAGTTTGGACAGCTAGAAGAAAAGCGATACATGAGGATATATCCAAAGCCCTTTATCAACTCATGAGTTTATTCAATCCTATATGTCTGAACTGAAAATGCAGTCTACTTCATCAGGTTCGGCTAGTCATCAGCAAGTTACGGTTATGAGGCCAGGTAGTCAGAGCACTGGTAATTGGTGTCCCCCGCCGGATGATCATGTTAAGATACATGTTGATGGTGCTTTTCAAAGGTCTGGGAATCATTCCGCTGCAGCTGCGCTCTGTAGGGATTCTCATGGGAAGCACTCAGTCTTGCGGATGATTTGCTGCGGAATCGGATTGTGGTAGCTTCTGATTGCAAAGTGGCAGTTACAGACATCAATTCAGAGACGGCCGGATCGTATGGTATTATAGTGGATGAGATCCAAAGGCGTTCTTCATCTTTTAGTAGTTGCTCTTTTATTTTTGAATCCCGTAGAAATAATGTAGAAGCTCATAGTTTGGCAAAATTTTCTTCGTCTTTGGGTTTGGGTCGCCATGTTTGGCTTGGCACCCCCCATGACAGTACCATTGTACCTTTGATTATTATGCAATAAAGCTAGGCAGGTTTTACTCAAAAAAAAAGGCCCCGTCCTCTACAATTTTCTTCATTCTCCTAACAAAAAATACAAGTGTCTTCATTTTTTTTCGATAAAGGAAATCTATCTATACTTCTTATAAAGCAAAAGCCCACTAACATGAATTAATTATTTTTCTATCTTAATATACAAGCTATCCACATCATCCATCCTACTAGCCAATCAATAGTCCATGTCATCTCCATAATATTTATTAATCATTGCATGCAAGATACACATCATCCATTTATGAAAACATCCAATTGTTCAAATTAAAAATTTATAATACATACTTATCGCATGTCTATTAAAATTTACTATCTCGATATCAACTATTTTTTATATGTTTCTTTAGACAACATAATATGTCATACATGTGTTTTTTTATAAAAGTACGTTGTGACCCCCGCCCTCTGCATTGAAATGATGCATATGAAATTTATTATAGTTCCTAATGGATCCCGCTGAAACGCGCGGGGTATCCTTCTTGTATATTAATATCCAAAAGATATCATTTATATCTGGCCTCTACACCAACATAATGCAAGCAAGACTACATTAAGGATGCTGCTACTTATGATGGAAACCGTTGGGAACCCCAAGAGGAGAGTGTGATGAGCAAGTGGCAAGAAATTCCTCTCAGTTAAGAATCAAGGTTATCAATCCAGTAGGAGCAAGAGGATCTCAGGAAGGTTGATGCCACTGACGGTGGTGCTAGCGCTTCACCGGTGTCAGCAACAACGTGGAACCTGCACACAACACAACCAAAATACTTTGTCCCAACGGTACAGTGAGGTTGTCAATCTCACCGGTCTTGCTAAAAACAAAGATTAAACGTAGAGTGTGAAAAATGATGTATGCTTGCAGTAAGTAAAGAAAGCAGGAAATAGTTGTGGTTTGTTTAACAGTATGGAAAAATGAACCGGGGTTCATAGGTTCACTAGTGGTGTCTCTCCATAAAAGATAGCATGTTGGGTGAACAAATTACAGCTGGTCAATTAACAAATAGAGGTTGCACCATAGTGCACAATATGACATGAAGATTACTATGATATTTAGTGCGGGCATTACAACAATATACATAGACCGACATCCATCTGCATCTATGACTAATAATCCATCCTCAGGTTATCATCCGAACCCCCTTCGGTATTAAGTTGCAAGCAACAGATAACTGCATTAAACAAAGTGTGTAATGTAAGCAATGATTATGAACGCGGGCACTCTCACCGTTGTTTTCTCCCTAATGGCAACAACACATCCCCCCTTCACGTTTCTGTCACTCAAGCAAGGTGGTGAGGAGGCATGAACCCACTATCGAGCATAAATACTCCCTCTTGGAGTCACTAGCAACTACTTGGCCAGATCAACCACTAGCAACGGAAAGCATGCAAGATCACAAATAGCATATGCAAATAAAGACTATAATCAACTTGGCATAAGTTCAATATTCATCAGATCCCAGCAAACGCAGCATATAGAATTACATAAGATCAATCTCGATCATGATAGGCAGCTCACGAGATATAAACATGGAGGCATATGAGGAGAAGACAACCATCTAGCTACAGCTACAAACCCGTAGTCTAAGGATGAACTACTCACGCATCACTCTGGAGGCAGACATGGTGATATAGAAGCCTCTGATGATGATATCCTCTCCGGCAGGGTGCCGGAAACAACTTCAGAACCCCCACCCCACCCCACCCCCCCCCCGATCTAGGGTTGACGGTGACGGCGGCTGCGGAACTTTTCGGGGATTTTTTATCAGGTCCTTAGGGTTTTCCATCCGGGGGGATTAAATAGGCGAAAGGGCAAAGGCGGTGGAGCTCCAGGGGCCCCACACCTATAGGTGGCACGGCCAGGGGGACCCGCGCCACCCTATGGTGTGGCCCCCCTGTTGCCGTCTTCGACTCCTCTTCGGTGTTCTGCATGCTTCCGGGGAAAACAGGAACTTCGGGCTTTGTGGGGTCCAATTCCGAGAATGTTTCCAGAGCAACTTTTCTGAAACCAAAAACAGCAGAAAACGGGGAATTGGCACTTGGCATCTTATTAATAGGTTAGTCCCGGAAAACGTATAAAAAATGTTATAAATAAGGGAGAAAACAAGTAGCAATTGACATAATATGATCATGGAGCATCAGAAATTATAGATACGTTGGAGACATATCAAGCATCCCCAAGCTTAGTTCCTACTCGTCCTCGAGTAGTTAAACGATAAAACAATAATTTCTGAGGTGACATGCTACTGACATAAACTTGATCAATCTAATGTAAAAGCATATGCACGCTGAGATCATAAAACTTTAAACACAAACATGATAAATAAAACTTTAATAATAAAGCATAACAATTACTTTGCATCACGAAGAGTAACTCAAATAAAGGATCATGAATAATAATGCAAAGAAAGGTAAGCATTTGTTTCAGGTATAGAGAAAGCATGGCAAAGTGATATTTCGCTAGTCCTTAAGAGTGGGGCAAAACATAAATGCCAGGACACCTTCAAAGTTCATGAGGAAGACTAGAACAAATAATATCACATCATGAAGTAATTATTGATACTTATGGGACAAATGCACATAGAAATCAGAATGGCAAAAATGCTCTCTCAACTGTGCATAAAGTTAGAAGATGGAGACTCAACATAAAAGTAAAAGAAAGTCCCTTCGCAGAGGGAAGCAGGTATCACTCATATGCTAGATCTTTTATTTTATTAAACAGAGGTATTAAAAGTTTGACACTCCTCCCATCCATCTTTCACAAACCATAGCTAACTGAATCCTCGGATGTCTGCCAACAATCACATACCGTGGAGGAGTGTCTATGTTTTGGGAGATGTATGCTAATGTCAACGAATGGTAAACAGAAAATACAGTACGTCACAAGCCAACTGGATTTACAAGAGCGACTCTCATGGTGAAGGACGCAACTAGTGTAGAAGGTCATACCTCTTTCTCTTTTGTTTACACAATTATGCTTTGACTGATAAATCAGGGGTAAAAAAAGTGAAGAGAATTTGTTTGCATTAATTTGGGGCTGGGCACCCCGCTGCCAGCTCTTCTATCATTTGGATAAGCAGATGAAGCCACTAGTCCAGGGTGTGAAATCCAATCAACAAGTGAGATAAAGATTCTCTATTTACGTCCTCATGAGCAAAAACAGGAACATAAAGCATGAGTAATTTTGAAGGTTTTAAAGGTAACACATGCGCAATTTACTTGGATGGCAGTTAAATACCACATGTAGGTAGGTATGGTGTACACAATGGGAAAAACTTTGGTTTAAGGGAGTTTGGATGCACGAGTATATCTCATACTCAGTGCAGGTGGAGGCTAGCAAAAGACTGGGAGCGACAAATCAAGAGAGCATCAGAGCTATAATCATGCATAGTGAGATAAGCATCATTAATTAAAACATAAGCAGTATCAAAAGTTCAAAAACTAAGTGGTCATGGAGGCTATTCGTGACTGGTTTGTAGTCATAAACATGGTGTGAGCATGCGCCAAGTCAACCAAATAAAACATTCGAAAGAGAATACCATATATTGATGCTTTACTATGTCAAGAACAACTCATGAATCTTTCAAGACATATTAAACACTCTCAGCTATTTGAGGCTAATCATGCTACTCAATAACCACAAAGCTTTAAAACTAAAATAAAATTTAGCATGGCATGCAAAATTTGTAGCCACGGTCTATACAAGCTTCTACTAGCACTGTTATAAATTCTACATCAAGCAACAGTTTTCTTTCTCCCAACAAGCACCATACAAACATGCTTTAACAAAGATACTATTTATGATACAGCAAGAAAACATGAGATTACTAACATAACACTACTAAAACTAACAACTCTAATAAGAGATGCATGCAAAACAAGAGCTAAATAAATGCGGCAGCTAGACAGAGATTAAGAATACAAAGTATTCTCATGAAAAAGCGGAGCGTGTCACTCTCCAATAAAAGAATGCTGGGGTCCAACCAAGCTTATTAAAAAGTAAAAATAAACTGAAATAAAAAACAAAAACAAACCGAAAACAAAAGTAAAAGACGCTCCAAGTAAAGCACATGAGATGCGACCAAATAAAAATATAGTTTCACTAGAAGTGACCTGATAATTTGTTGATGAAGAAGGGGATGCCTTGGGCATCCCCAAGCTTAGACGCTTGAGTGTTCTTGGAATTTTCTGGGATATACCAGCGGGGCATACCCAATATTAGGCTTTTCACTCTTCTTGGTCACATCATATCATCCTCTTCTCTTGACCCTTGAAAACTTCCTTCACACCAAACTTCTCACAATCTTCATTAGCAACGTTAGTGCAATTGAAATAATAAATTCACATGGTTCAGTTTCAACACAATACTAACACTCAAAAAAACATTATCTACTGTCACAACTTCTTTCAAAACTCTTTTTCTCAAAAGAACACCAAAAGAAAGAGATTAAGATGCAAATGCGATAAATGGCAGAAATCTGTCAAAACAAAACAGCAGGTAAAGATCTATTTTTAAAAAAATCTTCTGTTGCTCAAATAAAAAAAGTGTTCAACTAAGAAAAGTTGCGTATATACCTCAGGATTAAGCACACAAAAACTCAGGTCATTTTGAATTTTCTGTGATTTTTAACAGAATTAACAGTGGACAGAAGAAATCTGTTTCCTGCGCAGAAATCCGAAATATAGCCTCAACTTTCCACTAGAGGCTTTACTTGGCTCAACAAAAACACAAAAGTAAAGATACAGAGGGGTTGCTAAGGAAATAGAAAACACCCAGGTACAAAGCACACCAAAGAAAACGAAAGAAAACGGGTTGAAAACAGTGAAATAAAACGGGTTGTCTCCCGGTAGCGCTTTTCTTTAACGCCTTTCAGCTAGGCATAAAAGGGGCAATTCAAATATTTTCAAGAGAAGAAGCTTCAACATCATATCTTGGTCTAATAATAGAGTCAAAAGGTAGCCTCATCTTCTTTCTAGTAAAGTGTTCCAAACCTTTCTTGAGGGGAAATTGATATTTAATACTCCCCTCTTTCATATCAATAATAGCACCAACAGTTCTAAGAAAAGGTCTTCCCAAAACAATAGGACAAGAAGCATTGCATTCAATGTTCTTAACAACAAAATCAACAGAGGCAAGGTTATTGTTAACCATAATAAGAACATCATCAATTCTACCGAGAGGTTTCTTCTTAGCATTATCAGCAAGATGAACATCCAAATAACAGTGTTCCAACGGTGGTAAATCAAGCATATTATAAAGCTTTTGAGGCATAACAGAGATATTAGCACCAAGATCGCACAAGACATTGAAATAAAAATCATTTACTTTTATCTTAGTGATAGGCTCCCAACCATCATCTAATTTCCTAGGGATAGATGTCTCAAGTTTCAACTTTTCTTCCCTAACTTTCATGAGAGCATTGGTAATATGTTTAGTAAAGGCCATATTCATGGCACTAGCATTGGGACTTCCAGCAAGCTTTTGTAGAAACATAATAAATTCAGAGATATTGCAATCATCAAAATCAATATTTTTATCATCAAAAGTAATGGAACCATTATCTCCCACATCTCTAAAAATTTCAGTACTTTTATCAGAAGCAATTTCAGCAGCTGGAGGCAATTTAACACGTTTCACCAAAGGAGTAGGGACTTCATTAACACCAACTACTTTACCATTAATAGTAGGAGGTTTACTAGCACTTGGAGCTTCAGTTTTACTAGTGGTTGTGATAGTGCAAACTCTAGCAATATTATTCTTTTTAGCCAATTCATCTTATCTTTCCCACCTAGCACGTAATTCAGCCATCAATCTAACATTATCATCAATTCGAACTTGAATGGAATTCAAAGTTTTAATTTGTTTAACATCTTGTGGCAAAACCTTTAGTTTTAGAAAATCAACATCAATAGCAAGGCTATCTACTTTAGAGGCAAGAACATCTATTTTACCAAGCTTTTCCTCAACAGATTTATTAAAAGCAGTTTGTGTGCTAATAAATTCTCTAAGCATGTTTTCAAGATCAGAGGTAGAGCTTTTATTGCTATTGTAGGAGTTTCCATAAGAATTACCATAACCATTATTAGGAGGGTAAGTCTTATAATTGTTTCCACCAAAATTATTTCTATAAGCATTATTGTTAAAATTATTATTTCTAATAAAGTTTACATCAACATGCTCTTCTTGAGCAACCAAAGAGGATAAAGGAACATTATTAGGATCAACTTGAGCTTTACCATTAACAAGCATAGACACAATAGCATCAAGCCTTTCACTCAAAGAGGAGGTTTCATCAACAAAATTTACCTTCTTACCTTGTGGAGCTCTCTCAGTGTGCCACTCTGAATAATTTATCAGCATATCATCAAGAAGCTTTGTTGCATTGCCCAAAGTGATGGACATAAAGGTACCTCCAGCAGCTGAATCCAAAAGGTTCCTTGAGGAGAAATTCAGTCATGCATAAAAGGTTTGTATAATCACCCAAGTAGTCAGTCCATGATTTGGGACAATTCTTCACCAGTTTCCATTCTTTCCCAAGCTTTAGAAACATGTTCATTATCAAATTGTTTAAAATTCATTATGTCACTTCTCAGGGATATAATCTTAGCATGAGGATAATATTTTCCAATGAAAGCATCTTTACACTTAGTCCATGAATCAATACTATTTCTAGGCAAAGATAGCAACCATTCATTAGTTCTTCCTCTCAAAGAGAAAGGAAATATTTTGAGTTTAATAATATCTCCATCCACATCTTTATATTTTTGCATCTCACATAGTTCAACAAAATTATTAAGGTGGGCAGCAGCATCATCAATACTAATATCAGAAAATTGCTCTTTCATCACAAGATATAATAAAGCAGGTTTAATCTCATAGAAAGCAGCAGTAGGAGAAGGGGGAGCAATAGGTGTACAAATAAAATCATTGTTGTTTGTGCTAGTGAAGTCACACAACTTAGTATTCTCAGAGGAACTCATTTTAGCAGAATAAAAGCAAGCAAATAAATAACAGCTATGAAGTAAACTAAGGTTTTTTTGCGTTTTCAATATAGAGAAGAAAAACAAGACAAAAATAAAAACAAGACAATAAACAAAATAAAGAGGTTGAGAGTGAGAGGCTCTCCTTGTCAGAAGACTTCTTCTTCCCCGGCAACGGCGCAAAAACTCCTTGCTACTTATGATGGAAACTGTTGGAAACCCCAAGAGGAGGGTGTGATGAGAAAGTGGCAAGAAATTCCCCTTAGTTAAGAAACAAGGTTATCAATCCAGTAGGAGGAAGATGATCTCAGGAAGGTTGATGCCACTGACGATGGTGCTGGCGCTTCACCGGTGTCGGCAACAACTTGGAACCTGCACACAACACAACCAAAATACTTTGTCCCAACGGTACAGTGAGGTTGTCAATCTCACCGGTCTTGCTGAAAACAACGATTAGACGTAGAGTGTGGAAAATGATGTATGCTTGCAGTAAGTAAAAAAAGTAGAAAATAGTTGTGGTTTGTTTAACAGTATGGAAAAATGGACCGGGGTTCATAGATTCACTAGTGGTGTCTCTCCATAAAAGATAGCATGCTGGGTGAACAAATTACAGCTGGCAATTGACAAATAGATGTTGCACCGTAGTGCACAATATGACATTAAGATTACTATGATATTTAGTGCGGGCATTACAACAATATACATAGACCGACATCCATCTACATATATGACTAATAATTCACCCTCAGGTTATCATCCGAACCCCCTTAGGTATCAAGTTGCAAGCAACAGATAACTGCATTAAACAAAGTGTGTAATGTAAGCAATGATTATGCACGCGGGCACTCTCACCGTTGTTTTCTCCCTAATAGAAACAGCACATCCCCCCTTCACGTTTCTGTCACTCGGGCAAGGTGGTGAGGAGGTATGAACCCACTATCGAGCATAAATACTCCCTCTTGGAGTCACTATCAACTACTTGGCCAGAGCAACCACTAGCAACGCAAAACATGCAAGATCACAAATAGCATATGCAAATAAAGACTATAATCAACTTGGCATAAGTTCAATATTCATCGGATCCCAGCAAACACAGCATATAGAATTACATAAGATCAATCTCGATCATGATAGGCAGCTCGCGAGATCTAAACATGGAGGCATATGAGGAGAAGACAACCATCTAGCTACAGCTACGAACCCGTAGTGCAAGGATGAACTACTCATGCATCACATCGGAGGCAGGCATGGTGATGTAGAAGCCTCCGATGATGATCTCCTCTCCGGCAGGGTGCCGGAAAACAGCTTCAGAACCCCCTGGTATAGGGTTGACGGTGCCGGCGGCTGTGGAACTTTTCGGGGATTTTTTATCAGGTCCTTAGGGTTTTCCATCCGAGGGGATTAAATAGGCGAAAGGGCAAAGGCGGTGGAGCTCCAGGGGCCCCACACCTATAGGTGGCGCGGCCTGGGGGACCCGCGCCACCCTATGGTGTGGCCCCCCTGTTGTCTGTCTTCGACTCCTCTTTAGTGTTCTGGATGCTTCCGGGGAAAATAGGAACTTCGGGCTTTGTGGGGTCCAATTCCGAGAATGTTTCTAGAACAACTTTTCTGAAACCAAAAACAGCAGAAAACAGGAAACTAGCACTTGGCATCTTGTTAATAGTTTAGTCCCGGAAAACGTATAAAAAATGCTATAAATAAGGGAGAAAACAAGTAGCAATTTACACAATATGATCATGGAGCATCAAAAGTTATAGATACGTTGGAGACGTATCAGATGCACATAGCACAAAACATTAAAAAAAGAAAGAAAAATGACCCCACCATGATGCTCAAAGACTCGTAGTTGTTGCATATCGCCAAGAACCAAGCTCATGACCGTCCCAAGTTAGATTTTAACAACCGTACTCGCATAACAGTCTATGAATCATTGTCTGCATCATCCAAAACACAAGTGCTGCAAATACCAAGTTGTCTTAAACTCGACATGAGCCATTGAGGTCTTCCATCCTTCTGTCGTTACCGCCTTGTTATTCCCACTCGTGATAGCACCAGGATAATCGTGGCAACGAAGTGCCCGATCCAATGGTGCTGACGTAGATATGAGACTTTGAGTACCAGACTCATTCGATCCAGAGGTCCAGGAATGCCAATGCGCCTGTCTATGAACACCAAAAGTCCAGAACTTTGACCAGCCGACACCCACACCACCTAGCTTACGTCCGCTCACCATGGAGGAGGTGGGGCATCTTGACTAGAACATCAGGATGGCGACCAGCAACCACATCACATGAGCCGTCATAACCGAGATTGACCAGGCCAGATTGGTCGATGGGTGAGACCCGCGGTTGGCGGCGATGGCGCAGCTTGCACCTGCGCTCCAAGTGCAGCAGCCTCATCAGTCGTCAGATGTGACGCCCCGAGATCGGGTACTATGCAGATTTCAGCATTTCCGCCAAGTCCGCACAATAACCGATTCCAGGTTGCCATTTATGATAACATTACAATAGTTCACGAAAAATCCACAATTACAACAGAAACAGACAGATACAAGATGACTCAAACGAGCCAGGGTTACAACTGATACAATACAAAAGATCCAAATAACAGCGGAAGAAACAAACGTCCGTCTACGGACAAGATCCAAATTGGACTAAGAGTCCTGAAGATAACCGAAGGCGTCCAATCCCTGCCCAGGCCAAGCCGGAGGGATTCCCAAGCTAACGTCGTCAGACTTCAAACCTGTTGACTGCAATTTGGAATTTGCAGCCACGAAAGAGATTCGTGGGTCAGTACGGTTAAGTACTGGCAAGGGGGATAAAACCCATACTCACAAGAATACCGGCGTAGCCAGTCATCACAAGATACAAATACTTTAGGGTCAACGGAAAGGAAGGGGTTATTGCAAATAAGCGACAGCAGGCTGCACTAACTAACTACAGAGATTCTATTACTTCCAACTATCAGAAAGGAGATAAGATCGAGTGATAGTAACCAACTGAAAGATAACTTCAAACAAACCCATCCTGGATCTCGCCCCTTATCCGGAGAAGCAATCCGAGGATAACTCACACCGTGGTATTAAAGATGAGTCAAGTTATTGTGTGAATAACCTATTACTAGTCAAATTATTAGTCATTGGGTGTAACATGGTTGATCATTAGGTTTAAGTTGTCCTGAGTACTTGTTAGCCAGTACTTTCACCAAGTAATCCATAACCGCGGAAAACACGGCTTCTCGAGAAGATTTACCCTGCAGGGGTGCACCAAAGTAACCACACTCATGAATATCCCGCCAGATGGAATGCCTCCCACCAAGCGGGGCACTCAACACAATCCAACCCTTCTTCGCATCAAGCCCAAAGCACCGCGTGCTGTGCGTGCGCGGCTAATCGAGCCCCACGAAGAAAAGGGGACCCTCATAGCACTGGAAGACCACGCCGCCCTAAATGCCGACTACGAAAGTTCCACCCGGGATCCAAGGGCTCGCAAGATCATGCATGCAGCAAATGGAAAGCCCGAACTAGTACGGCGATTTGGACGAGATGCGAATCGAGTCAAACTGAGGGGGAGCCCATACTCCCCAAATGCGGGTAGTGCGCTCATCATGGATCAGTAGACAAGACCCTTTTCCTAATTAGGGGGTCGACACTAGCGGGCCTCAAAACCACCCTGGGCCTCCCGCCGGTGCCTTATCATCAAATTTATTATTAACATTAGCATTAACAGGATTGATTGATTAACTTCGAGCCCCGGTACGATAATAAAAGAGCACGATAGTAAAAGCAGTAACCGACAACGAGCTCGAGCAAAAGCAACCCTAAGCAAGATAGTAAGACACAGGCTCAAGCAAAGGTTATAGGAGTGGAGGTGAGGCAATATCAGGTTTAAAGGATTCATGTGATAGGTCCGTAACAGAAACAACTACTACTAAGGCTAGCAGAAAAGAATCAACGGAAAGAATCGGTAACAAGTGATGAAAAGCAGCCATGTGGCATGCAAGTGAGTATACTTGCCTGAGATCCCGCAAGGTAGCAGAACTTGTCGTTGCTCACATCATCTCAACGTCCTATCCGGGAAGAAGCAATGAACCTCGAACAAACACCGGAATGCAACAATTACTACTACGGCAAAAGATCCAGCATGATCCTATGTTATATGCATGACATGGCAGGATGCAACAGGGGAAACAACTTAAGCAATTTAATCGGAACCGGAGTCCGGAGAAATAGGAATTGGTTCAAGTTGTTTATCTAACCATCAATTTAATTGTTGTTTAGCATGGCAAACAATAAATAGGTGAGTTAGCAATATTAAATGGAATAGGGCAACAATTGAATTAAATACCCCAACACATTCCATATTTAATTATTAGGTGATAATACTATACCCGAACCCACAAGATGCAATGCAAACATGATGCGATGACATTTTAAATATAGTTGATATGTTATAGAAAATAGGGCATAAATATGTAGGGATGGGGTTTAGGGTGCACACGTGTGGAAAGGAATCTTCGGGTTCGGCGCCGGTGTCTTCGGGGTGAAGAAGAAGAAGACGACAAAGAGGGAGATAGACGGCGGCGAGGAAGAATGGAAAGTAGACGTTCTCGCGTCGTCGTCGAGGTAGTCGAAGTAGGCGTAGCCGACGTCTTCGGGTAGAGGAAGTAGTCGACGTCGGGGGGTGTAGGCGTTCCGATGTCGATGTAGTAGCGGAAGTAGTCGTTCACGTCGTCGTTCCCGTTCCGTAGCCGAAGTGGGCGTAGTAGTCGTGGGCGAACCGCTATATCCTTGTCTTCGAGGTCGATGGCGAACTTGGCGGCTCTCCGGTCTTCGGGGTTCACGACATCATCTCCCGGACACGCACGAAGGCGGCCAACGCAAGCGAACACGACGAAGGCGATGTAGTCGTTCACGGTTCGTCGAGGAAGTAGTCGTGGTCGTGGTCGGGGTACTCGTCACATCCGTGTAGTGGATCTTGGCGGTCCCGGTCTTCATGGCGCGCACGAAGGCGGCCGTCACAAGCAAGCAACGACGAAACGGACACGGCAAGGTTCACGGCGGTGTAGTCGTTCACGTTGCGGTACTTGTCGGGGAAGAGCTCGTCGTCGAGGTAGTTCGGGGTCGAGCTTGGCGGCGTCACGATCATCCACGACACGGGCGCGAAGGCCTCGGTCAGGCACGTACATGGCGAAGGGAAAAACACCGGCGTCACCGGACAGATGCGGGAGCGGATCGGCGAGGCGCCAACCAAGCAGACATTATGTCGAACACCCGGCGGGCGTCGAGCGAAGGTGTCCACGCTGCAGCGAGCTCGACGGCAGGAGGTGGTCCGAGGGACGGCTTGGGGCGGCGGAGCTCCGGGCGAGGGGCCGCGGGGAGGTTCGACCGGAGGGCTCCAGGAGCACGCTGTTCCATGGCCGGCGGCGCGCGTCCCCGCCGGCACCGGCGTCCGTCTCAGCGCGGGGAGAAGGGGGAGGAGACGACGGCGCAGCTCGGGAGGAGGTCGAGGGCGCCACGGGAGGAGGGTGGCCGGAGGTGGAGGACGACGGGCTCGGGAGGAGGAGGCTCGCCGGCGGGAGGCGGGCGGCCGGGACGAGCTCGGGGACATCCGGCCGGAGCTCGAGGGAGGTGGAGGGAGCGCGGCCGGCGGCGGCCATGGCGGGGAGAGGAGCGGCGGCGCCGGCCGGTGAGGAGTAGAGGGCGGAGGCGGTCGGGCGTGGGGCGAGGTGGAGGAGGGATCGAGGGAGGAGGATGGCATCGCTGCGTGCGGGAGTTGGACGATCTCCTCCCGTGCGATGCGTTCCTGCCTTTTTTTTTTTTTTTTTTTTCGGTGGGAGGACCTGATAGCAAATAGAATAAACGGCAGGGGGTAGAAGGAGGAGGGGGAGATAGATTTAGGGTTGGGGTTGGGGAGTGCGGCTGGGCCTAGGTTGGCTGGCTGGGCCGGTTGGGCCTGGCCGGCTGGGCTCTCTCTCTCTCTCTCTTTTTTTTTTTTTTCAGAAACTGGTTAGGCACCAATAAAATTAGAGTTTTTACACCAAACGAATTCCAGAATTTTTTTATAAAATTGGACTTGATGTAATTTAATTTGATTGCAAATTTTAAATCAATATTGATGCATTATGCCATGTTATGCAAGAAAAGAAAAACAAGCAGCATATTTTATTAGGGGGGGAAATTCCCCGGGCGTTACAGCCGACACCACTAACAAGGGGATTGCGCCCTCGCAATCCGCTCACAAACACGGGAGAGGGAAGAAGTCGGAACTATCGAGTCTTCGGTCATCTTGTTGATCTTCTCGACACCACTAACAAGAGATTCTTGCTCGGAGTGACGACGATGTTCTTCCACCAGGAATCTTCCGATGATCGAACCTATTAGGTTAAAGGCTCAGAAAACGTCCACCCACGTAGGATCCTAACACTTTGAAAGATTGAGTACGAGAATAGACTCCAAAACAAATAAGATGGGAGGGGAAATAGAATAGGGATAAGGAGAAAACAAGAATCCTATTGAGATGTTTTTCCAAAATAGTTTAGCAGAAATAGTTTTTGACACTCTAGAAACAACGACCGTTAGCGAGGTTATCCTACAGGCTTTGCGGACCCGTTGCTTCGATAACCATTCGTATCGAAACAATATCGGGAATCGGAACCTGGCTCTGATACCATTTGTGACGCCCCGAGATCGGGTACTATGCAGATTTCAGCATTTCCGCCAAGTCCGCACAATAACCGATTCCAGGTTGCCATTTATGATAACATTACAATAGTTCACGAAAAATCCACAATTACAACAGAAACAGACAGATACAAGATGACTCAAACGAGCCAGGGTTACAACTGATACAATACAAAAGATCCAAATAACAGCGGAAGAAACAAACGTCCGTCTACGGACAAGATCCAAATTGGACTAAGAGTCCTGAAGATAACCGAAGGCGTCCAATCCCTGCCCAGGCCAAGCCGGAGGGATTCCCAAGCTAACGTCGTCAGACTTCAAACCTGTTGACTGCAATTTGGAATTTGCAGCCACGAAAGAGATTCGTGGGTCAGTACGGTTAAGTACTGGCAAGGGGGATAAAACCCATACTCACAAGAATACCGGCGTAGCCAGTCATCACAAGATACAAATACTTTAGGGTCAACGGAAAGGAAGGGGTTATTGCAAATAAGCGACAGCAGGCTGCACTAACTAACTACAGAGATTCTATTACTTCCAACTATCAGAAAGGAGATAAGATCGAGTGATAGTAACCAACTGAAAGATAACTTCAAACAAACCCATCCTGGATCTCGCCCCTTATCCGGAGAAGCAATCCGAGGATAACTCACACCGTGGTATTAAAGATGAGTCAAGTTATTGTGTGAATAACCTATTACTAGTCAAATTATTAGTCATTGGGTGTAACATGGTTGATCATTAGGTTTAAGTTGTCCTGAGTACTTGTTAGCCAGTACTTTCACCAAGTAATCCATAACCGCGGAAAACACGGCTTCTCGAGAAGATTTACCCTGCAGGGGTGCACCAAAGTAACCACACTCATGAATATCCCGCCAGATGGAATGCCTCCCACCAAGCGGGGCACTCAACACAATCCAACCCTTCTTCGCATCAAGCCCAAAGCACCGCGTGCTGTGCGTGCGCGGCTAATCGAGCCCCACGAAGAAAAGGGGACCCTCATAGCACTGGAAGACCACGCCGCCCTAAATGCCGACTACGAAAGTTCCACCCGGGATCCAAGGGCTCGCAAGATCATGCATGCAGCAAATGGAAAGCCCGAACTAGTACGGCGATTTGGACGAGATGCGAATCGAGTCAAACTGAGGGGGAGCCCATACTCCCCAAATGCGGGTAGTGCGCTCATCATGGATCAGTAGACAAGACCCTTTTCCTAATTAGGGGGTCGACACTAGCGGGCCTCAAAACCACCCTGGGCCTCCCGCCGGTGCCTTATCATCAAATTTATTATTAACATTAGCATTAACAGGATTGATTGATTAACTTCGAGCCCCGGTACGATAATAAAAGAGCACGATAGTAAAAGCAGTAACCGACAACGAGCTCGAGCAAAAGCAACCCTAAGCAAGATAGTAAGACACAGGCTCAAGCAAAGGTTATAGGAGTGGAGGTGAGGCAATATCAGGTTTAAAGGATTCATGTGATAGGTCCGTAACAGAAACAACTACTACTAAGGCTAGCAGAAAAGAATCAACGGAAAGAATCGGTAACAAGTGATGAAAAGCAGCCATGTGGCATGCAAGTGAGTATACTTGCCTGAGATCCCGCAAGGTAGCAGAACTTGTCGTTGCTCACATCATCTCAACGTCCTATCCGGGAAGAAGCAATGAACCTCGAACAAACACCGGAATGCAACAATTACTACTACGGCAAAAGATCCAGCATGATCCTATGTTATATGCATGACATGGCAGGATGCAACAGGGGAAACAACTTAAGCAATTTAATCGGAACCGGAGTCCGGAGAAATAGGAATTGGTTCAAGTTGTTTATCTAACCATCAATTTAATTGTTGTTTAGCATGGCAAACAATAAATAGGTGAGTTAGCAATATTAAATGGAATAGGGCAACAATTGAATTAAATACCCCAACACATTCCATATTTAATTATTAGGTGATAATACTATACCCGAACCCACAAGATGCAATGCAAACATGATGCGATGACATTTTAAATATAGTTGATATGTTATAGAAAATAGGGCATAAATATGTAGGGATGGGGTTTAGGGTGCACACGTGTGGAAAGGAATCTTCGGGTTCGGCGCCGGTGTCTTCGGGGTGAAGAAGAAGAAGACGACAAAGAGGGAGATAGACGGCGGCGAGGAAGAATGGAAAGTAGACGTTCTCGCGTCGTCGTCGAGGTAGTCGAAGTAGGCGTAGCCGACGTCTTCGGGTAGAGGAAGTAGTCGACGTCGGGGGGTGTAGGCGTTCCGATGTCGATGTAGTAGCGGAAGTAGTCGTTCACGTCGTCGTTCCCGTTCCGTAGCCGAAGTGGGCGTAGTAGTCGTGGGCGAACCGCTATATCCTTGTCTTCGAGGTCGATGGCGAACTTGGCGGCTCTCCGGTCTTCGGGGTTCACGACATCATCTCCCGGACACGCACGAAGGCGGCCAACGCAAGCGAACACGACGAAGGCGATGTAGTCGTTCACGGTTCGTCGAGGAAGTAGTCGTGGTCGTGGTCGGGGTACTCGTCACATCCGTGTAGTGGATCTTGGCGGTCCCGGTCTTCATGGCGCGCACGAAGGCGGCCGTCACAAGCAAGCAACGACGAAACGGACACGGCAAGGTTCACGGCGGTGTAGTCGTTCACGTTGCGGTACTTGTCGGGGAAGAGCTCGTCGTCGAGGTAGTTCGGGGTCGAGCTTGGCGGCGTCACGATCATCCACGACACGGGCGCGAAGGCCTCGGTCAGGCACGTACATGGCGAAGGGAAAAACACCGGCGTCACCGGACAGATGCGGGAGCGGATCGGCGAGGCGCCAACCAAGCAGACATTATGTCGAACACCCGGCGGGCGTCGAGCGAAGGTGTCCACGCTGCAGCGAGCTCGACGGCAGGAGGTGGTCCGAGGGACGGCTTGGGGCGGCGGAGCTCCGGGCGAGGGGCCGCGGGGAGGTTCGACCGGAGGGCTCCAGGAGCACGCTGTTCCATGGCCGGCGGCGCGCGTCCCCGCCGGCACCGGCGTCCGTCTCAGCGCGGGGAGAAGGGGGAGGAGACGACGGCGCAGCTCGGGAGGAGGTCGAGGGCGCCACGGGAGGAGGGTGGCCGGAGGTGGAGGACGACGGGCTCGGGAGGAGGAGGCTCGCCGGCGGGAGGCGGGCGGCCGGGACGAGCTCGGGGACATCCGGCCGGAGCTCGAGGGAGGTGGAGGGAGCGCGGCCGGCGGCGGCCATGGCGGGGAGAGGAGCGGCGGCGCCGGCCGGTGAGGAGTAGAGGGCGGAGGCGGTCGGGCGTGGGGCGAGGTGGAGGAGGGATCGAGGGAGGAGGATGGCATCGCTGCGTGCGGGAGTTGGACGATCTCCTCCCGTGCGATGCGTTCCTGCCTTTTTTTTTTTTTTTTTTTTTTCGGTGGGAGGACCTGATAGCAAATAGAATAAACGGCAGGGGGTAGAAGGAGGAGGGGGAGATAGATTTAGGGTTGGGGTTGGGGAGTGCGGCTGGGCCTAGGTTGGCTGGCTGGGCCGGTTGGGCCTGGCCGGCTGGGCTCTCTCTCTCTCTCTCTTTTTTTTTTTTTTTTCAGAAACTGGTTAGGCACCAATAAAATTAGAGTTTTTACACCAAACGAATTCCAGAATTTTTTTATAAAATTGGACTTGATGTAATTTAATTTGATTGCAAATTTTAAATCAATATTGATGCATTATGCCATGTTATGCAAGAAAAGAAAAACAAGCAGCATATTTTATTAGGGGGGGAAATTCCCCGGGCGTTACAGCAGACGAGGCGCATGCTGCACCTAGGCACCAACACGAAGCAGATTGGCTAGCCCTTGATGACCGATAGATCACACGCCAAGCGTTGTAGCTATATCAAAAATGCCCACCTGATCTACACCTTCACGTGAAGGAGGTTGCTTCACCACTAGAATTGTCCTGTCGATGAATTAATCTTCTCGTATGCACGCATGTACAGCTTTGGCTGATAACACGCATGGATTGATCTGGTACTACTTTTTAGTGATTCAATCTAACTTCAAAATGCTAAGATCGGGAGTTAATGGAGCTGTAGGACAAAGCTGAGGCGCATGGAGGAGGAAAGAGATGACTGGAGAAGTCCTACCGCCGCTGCTGTCCGCCGATGGATGGCCTCCTCCGACAGTGATGAGGTGAACGGTGCGGTTAGGATGTTGTTTTTTCGCGGCGACAGCGTCCCCTCCGGAGTCGTCCGAAAGTGACCCGGGAGGTAGTTACTGAAAGATTGAGAGGTTAACTAGAGGGGGTGAATAGGTTAACTACAAATTTTAACTTCTTTTTCGAGTTAACAAGATAGTGCTCAAATATAGATTGTCTAGATTATGCAACTAGGTGAACAATCCTATATGTTGAGAAAGTACAACTAGCACAGGGTTAATATATACCTAAGCTAGTAGAAACAAGTAAAGGTAAGTTGAGGAATAACCGAACACAATGACGCGGAGATGTATCCCAAAGTTCACTTCCCAATGGAAACTAATCTCCGTTGGAGCGGTGCGGTGCCACCAATGTGGAACACCGAGTAGCCCTCAAATGGCACATCGTATCTCCTTCGAGTCCTTCCACCGATGTGGAGAGGCTCGAATCACTATGTTGTCGTTGAGGTTGACAACTAGAATCTTTACAAGGATGAGGCACACTCCACAACTTTGGAGGGTCCTCACCAAATCCCGAGAGCCACCAAGACTCTGAGAAACAAGATCCACGAGCACAAGAGCTCCGAGGATATCAACAAGGCTCCGAGCTCCGATGAGATAAGAGCAACAAGGTTTTTGGCTCCGATGAACTAAGAATACAAGATCCCGAAGGGATGAGTGGGGTGATTTCTAATCGGCTTGGTGGAGTTGTAGATTGGGGATGTCTCCTCCAAATCCCAAAGTATCACGAGCTTTGGTTGCGGATTTGGGGAGATGCTTGAGCTTGAGCTTGGTCAATCAATGGTGGAGAGAGTGAGTGTGATTGACACTTTCTAAAGGTAGAGGATGATCTTCTTTTATACCGGAGGAGAGAAAACGGTCGTTGGATGGGGGACCCCCTCATTGTAGCCCACCCCGGCCTAGGGGACCTGCTAGGCCGGCCAGGGGCGTCCGGGACAGCGCCAAGTCCCACCCCGTCCCCGAGCCACTGTGGGGCTGGCTGGCAGCCAGACTAGGGCCGGCGACCCCCTTCCACCCCGGCCTGGAGTTGGCCCGGCCTGGGGCCGGCGTGGGGAAGAGCGAGGCCGGGACAGCGCCTGGAGCACCCGTCCTGGGAGCCCGGCCATGCCGGCGTGGAGGCGAGCTGGGGCCGGGGCACCGCCCGAACGGCCCGGCCTCGGGCCGGCGTGGGGAAGAGCGAGGTTGGGGCAGCGCCTGGAGCACCCGGCCTGGGAGGTCGGCCAGGCCGGCGTGGAGGCGAGCTGGGGCCGGGGCACCGCCCGAACGGCCCGGCCTAGGGCCAGCGTGGGGAGAGCTGGGGCCGGGGCACCGCCCGGACAGCCTGTCCTAGGGGCCCGGCCAGGCCGGCCAGGGAGGCCGGCTCCCCTGTTTTCTCCTCTCCTCTTCTCGTTTCTTTTCTTCCTTTTCTCTTATCTTTTCTCCATTTTTTTTGTCAATCGTATGGATGTCCAGGGAGGTGTATGATTGTATTTATCCATGATAGGCTCTGAACATACTTAGGGAAACCATTAGATCTTCCAAATGTTGTGACAAACACCGAAAACAAGATTAGGAACAAATGTCCTTTCAATCTCCCCATTTTTGATGTTTGATGACAACATACGGATTTGCATTACGGATAATTTATCATGGCTATTTGCAAGGAGATAAAAATTATAGGAGTACTCCCCCTATTTGTGTGCCCAATCATAAGATATATATATCTGATGAATACATGGAGTGCAAAGATTATGATTTTCCTCTCCCTCTATGTTTTATAGGACAATAGGATATGTGATGCTAGCATGATATACACATGTGAAGTGTGAAGGTGATTCAAACATGATATAGCACTATAGATGGATATGTATAGGCAAAGAGTTTGTTGAAACAACTTTGAACTAAGTAGTGAGAATACATGTATAGGCATAATGTCATCTTTATATAAGTGATTGTATTGCGCACAAAATAAATCTCACCATAGCATTCTTCTCATAGTGGTAGATAGATAAAGAATAACCTCATTATGGCTTCATCACATCAATTAGTGGGTAGATAGATAATATGATAACCTTATATCTTCAACACATCAAATATCACATCACATAGTAGATAGATAGATAGATAGATAATAGAGACATAGTCTTACAACAGTAACAAAGTTCAACGAAACACACAAATAGTAAGATCAACTAAGATCGAGGAAAGTAATAGCGATGATAAGACGCAAATGGATGCATGATATGCAATGCGTGAGTATTTCTCCCCCTTGGCACCAAGACACCAAAAAGGGAGAAAATGATGCACGTCCAATAACTCGTCATCATCCATCTCATCATCCGGTGCTGGAAAGTCCTCGGTAGGTGCCTGACTGGAACTAGCAGCAGCTACAAAGGAGGCCCCAAAGGGGCCGAGAGAACTAGCATCATCGCCAAGCCAGAAGGTGTGCTATGACTTCCATGTGTCCTCCCGGAGCTCATCCGAGCTAGAAGAGCTGAGTGGAAGCTGAAGAGCTATCATGATAGCCCGCTGGTTGCGACGCGAGGCCTTGCCCTTGCGATAGGATTTATAGTCCTAGTTCTTCTTGTCAATGAAGAAGCAATTCATCTTCTGAAGTGCCCGCTTGATGCTGAAAGTGCTAGAAGCGGGGACAGTAGGCTCTGGAGAAGAAGAGCCAGGGATACCATGAGATGTACTAGGCGCTGTGGATAGTGTGCGGGTACGCTTGGGGCGTTGAGCAGCAGCTAACTCAGCCTCAGCAGCCGAGAGAAGAACAAATTGCTTGGGAGTCACCTTGGAGTAGTTGTTGACGAGACCAGATGGGATCTTCGAATCAATGAGTATCTGAAGGTAGGAGCCATATATGGGTACTCTCTTATCACGAACCACGATCCCCATATCACGCCACATGAAATCCAGAATATCCAAAGGCTTGTTGTTCCTCATAGCAGTGTGAATGTGAAAGAGGAGATTTACCAACCATTTGCGGACCTCGCCCTTCTCACCATACTTGACATTGATAGTGTTCCGGAGAATGGTGTGCACAATGTACCAAAATTCAGTGAAGTAATTGACCTTGGGAATGTGTTGAGATCCGGAGCCTGGCGGGTAGCAATGACGCAGACCATCTTTAGCCTTCATAAGATACTTTGGATCACCATGGATGCAAATTTAGTCCATAGCATCAAATTTAATCAGTGGAACACCAAGAAGAGAGCCAAACTCAGTCATGGAAGCAGTACACTAGACACCACCACTCATCCAAGTCAAGGTATGAGGGCCCTCAGTGGAGAAGAAAACAGTGGCATAGAACTCCTTAATCATCTTGGGGGAAAATGGGTGAGAGTTCGTAGTCCCCATGAGAGGAGTGAGACCATGAAAATCCATAAGCTCCATAACCCATGGCCAATGCGTGCGGGCTGTGTCCACATCAAAGAAATGCTAATCAACATAGTTGTTCTGAAGTTTGCCAAGGATGAACTCATACATAAATTGATGCATATTGCAGAAAAACCGGGGGTCGGCACAAGTACTCTGTCCAAAGGCATATGGATTGAACTTCAACCTAGCATTCTCAAAATCAGTGGTACTCAGACCGCCCCAATTAGTGACCAGTGGCTCAGCTGGATTGACAGGAAGGGGAGCACCCTGTCTCCGAGAAAGAGTAGAGCCAGCAACAGAGGCAACACTTTTCTTGCAAGGACGAAGAGCACGTTGTGCATCGGAATCACCTGAGAGGAATGATGCATGGATATGGACAATGATAGTAAGTGCACATGGTCGTTTTTGTATATAAAAAAATGTTCCATGGTGATGAGTGATAATGACAAGAACGGAAACAAAAATCATCTAGTGAGTACGACGTGGATATAGAATAGCATGGCAAGTTAGGACAACAACATAGCATTAGTATGAGAGAAAGGAAATTGTTGTATTTCGAGACTACATCGTGAGGAACACAACTAGATGAAGGTGATTAATCTAGGGTATGGCTAGTGTGATATATGAACTATGTGAGATCTAGCATGAACACTAGGTGATATTTAAACCCCAAAACAATGAACCAAACTAGTATACCGATAGATATAAAACACATAAAACACGGTATAGAAGAGGGTCCCTAGAGATTACCCGAGTTGGAGGCCATCTAAAAAAATTGCACAAAACTTCAAGTGAGAGGATCTCCCCCAAGAGTGCACCAAGGAGAAATCCACGGGGAGGAGAGTGTGGAGGAGGTCGAGGGCTTGCAGATATGTGAGTTTGGGTGGTAGGGATGGGCTAGGGTGTGGGGGGAGGAGGGGAAAGAGAGATCCAAGGAGGGGCTCCAATGGTGGTGGTTGGTGGGGAGGAGAAGAGGGTGGGGGAGATGGGATCGGGTGGGGGAGAGGGGTGCCCGTGCGCTGTGTGTGTGCATGTGGGTGCACCCCGGCCTGGGGTTCCGGCCAGGACGGCGTGGAGTGCGGGCGGGGCCGGGTGGGTGGCCGAGTGAGCCAGCCTAGGCCCCGACCTGGGGCCGGCGCGGGAGGGAGCGAGGCCGGGCGCGAGGCAGGGGCAGCCGGCCAGGCCGGCCGTCAAGGACGGATTCGAAAAAAATAGTTTTTTTAACCCCCTTTTTTGTGTTTAAACCCAGAATTGTTTTCCCCCTTTTTTTAAAAAAAAAATTACCAGATTATTGAAGCGAGTGATACAACGGTAATTTTTCTTTTTATGTGAGCAAGTTTTATTCGACCATGTGCACAAATATGATGAGATGAAATGAACATGATGATTTCCATATGCATCCAATGGGGAAAAATAAAAGTGAATTAAACAACATTGGATGCAATATGAAATATGAAGAACGAAAATGCATATGAGTGAAACACGAAATGTCTTATGAATATGAAAACCAACCAAATTTTGGACGGTGGCCTTAGCCACCATGTACGAGTATGTTCGATATGACACCACGAAGATATATCTTGGGTGCACTGTCGAGACTCATCATTGAAGCACATTATGTCATTTGGAATGACCATTATGCATGATTTGTTTATTTATGCATTTTAGGAGTAGTGTTGGCTCATGGATTGAGCTACACCCCCCTATGTCTATGCGTACATCTAAGATCCAAATAAGAGTCTAGTAGGGGTGTGTATGCAAGATTTTCAATCAACTAAAATTGCTTGCACATACGATATTGAGCTCACTCCTTAATTTCTTGAATCTCTTCACATCTAGAGGTTTTGTAAGGATGTCGGCAAGTTGATCATTGGTGTTGACATAGGAAAGTGAGATATCTCCATTTGCCACATGATCCCGAATGAAGTGATACCGAATATCAATATGCTTGGTCTTGCCATGAAGTACCGGATTGTGACCAATCTTTGTAGCACTCTCATTGTCACATAAAAGAGGCATTGTCTTAATCTCAATTCCAAAATCCTTAAGACATTGCCTCATCCATAAGAGTTGAGAGCAACAACTAGCGGCATAAATATACTCCGCTTCCGTGGAGGAGGTGGCAATGCAATTTTGTTTCTTGAAAGACCAACACACGAGCGACCTACCAAGGAATTGGCAAGCACCCGAAGTTGATTTTCTGTCCACTTTGTCACCTCCCCAATCCGCATCCGAATATCCCACAAGATCAAAAGTTGTGTTTGATGGATACGAAAGATCATGTGTAGGAGTGTCAACCAAGTATCTAAGAATCCTTTTGACTGCAATCATATGACTTTCATTGGGGTTAGATTGAAATCTTGCACACAAACCCACACTAAACATAATATCCGGTCTAGATGCACAAAGATAAAGCAAAGATCCAATGATAGAACGATAAAGCTTTGGATCAACCGGTATACCTTTGTGATCCATAGTAAGATTCACGGTTGTTGGCATTGGATAAGGTAGTGGCTTGGCATTGTTCATATCAAATTTCTTGAGCATGTCTTGAATATATTTTGCTTTACAAATAAAAGTCCCTTCATTATATTGCTTGATCTCAAAACCAATAAAGAACTTCAATTCTCCCATCATAGGCATCTCAAACTCACTTGTCATTAGTTTGGCAAATTGGTCTACAAAACTCACATTAGAAGATCCAAATATAATATCATCAACATATACTTGACATACAAAGAAATGTCCATCTACACTTTCGGTAAAGAGTGTATGGTCAATTACCGCAAGTACAAAACCACGATCCACTAGGAACTCCTTTAAATGATCATACCAAGCACGTGTGGCTTGTTTGAGGCCATACAAAGCCTTATGGAGGTAGTAGACATGGTTAGGATACCTGGGATCCTTGAACCCCGGAGGTTGTTTAACATATACCGATTCATTTAGAGGACCATTTAGAAAAGCACTTTTAACATCCATTTGATGCAAGATGAAATTATGACTAGTGGCAAATGCAAGTAATATACGAATGGATTCAAGTCTAGCTACGGGAGCGAAAGTTTCACTGTAGTCAAGTCCTTCGACTTGAGAGTAGCCTTGAGCAACCAATCGAGCCTTGTTGCGAATCACTTGCCCATGATAATCTTGCTTGTTCTTGAACACCCATTTTATTCCAATGACATTGTGATCCTTGGGTCTTTCCACTAGTTACCATACTTTGTTTCTCTCAAAATTATGGAGCTCTTCATGCATGGCTTGAACCCAATCTTCATCTTCAAGAGCATCATATACTTTGATAGGTTCAACATGAGAGACATATGAATGAATAACACAAAACTTGAGCACTTGTCCACGAGTGGAGACACTTCTTCCCAAGCCACCAATAATATTCTTTTGATAATGTGACTTTTGTTGCAATCTTGAGGCTTGACGAGTCATGATGCGAACTAGGGCATCATCGACATTCTCATTTGGAGGGATATCTTCATAATTTCCTTCATCAAGACCATGATCCATCCGGAGTGGAGTTCTTGGTGAAGCATCACAAAAATCATTTCTACCATTATCATTGGGTGGATATTGATCACTTTCTTGATGAGGGGTATCCACTTGAAGGTCTTGTTCTTGTTCTTGTTCTTGGTCTAACATTTGATTGGTGGTTGATGTAGAGGGCTCCACTTGCGTAGAGCTAGTCCCATCCACATTTTCCATAAGGTGTCCCTCAATGGGTATAAGTGGACCTATACCCATTCTTCCTATGGCTATGGAGGAAGCTTCATCACCTACATCATCACAATAAATTTTCTCCACTTGGGAGCCATTATCCTCATGAAACTCCACATTCATAGATTCTTCAACACACCCGGTGGATATGTTGTAGACTCTATAAGTGTGAAAGTTCGTGGCATAACGAACAAATATGCCTTCAAAAGTTCTAGGATCAAATTTAGACAATCTAGTCCCTTTAATGTAAACTTGACATTTGCATCCAAAGACTTGAAGATACTTGAGGTTGGGTTTGTTACCGGTTAGGAGTTCATACGGAGTCATACCAATCATCGGACGAAGGAAGAGTCGTTATATGGGGATTTAAACTCGGCCATCATAGTTCTTGCCATATCAATAATTGTGAGATTCTTCCTCTCCGCTACACCATTTTGTTGAGGGTGTACGCAGCGGAATATTGATGTCTTATCCCCTCTTCACTCAAGAATTCATCCATGGTGTAGTTCTCGAACTCGGACCCATTGTCACTCCTAATTGACAAGATCTTGGCGTCATATTGGCGTTGCACTTCCGTGGCCCAAGATATGAACCTTTCTTGAGTCTCACTCTTCTTCTTGATATAGAATACCCAAGTGTATCTTGTATAATCATCAACAATCACCAAACAATACTTTTTTGCACCGAGACTATCATATGTGGGAGGCCCAAATAAGTCTAAGTGAATACGCTCAAAGGTCCTTGTTGTGGAGATGATAGATGTCTTGGGATGATTCTTCTCATGCATCTTTCCGGCAATACAAGATCTACAAGGGCGATCTTTGGAAAAATCCACACTTGTTAGTCCTACCACGTGCTCACCCTTCACAAGAGTTTGTAAATTTCTCATACCGACGTGTCCCAAGCGGCGATGCCAAAGCCATCCCACGTCGGATTTAGCCATTAGACAAGTGGCGATATTTGTAGTTTCTTTCGAGAAATCCACTATATACATACTGTTTTCCACAAATCCAACAAAGGATACTTTAAGAGAAATGGTGTGAAGAACAAGCACGTGATGTCGCCCAAATACACATGTAAAATTGCATTCACAAAGTTGCAAGACGGAAAGAAGATTATAGCCAAGGGACTCAACAAGGAGGACTTTCTCAATGGATGAATCCGGAGAAATGACCACCTTGCCATGTCCCAATACCTTAAGCTGTGAGCGATCACCAATATTTACATGAGCAAATTTGAGGAGTTGGAGTTTTAAATCATTCAACACTTCCTTGCTTCCGGTCATATTTGCGGAACAACCACTGTCAATCATCCATGATGTTCCTCCGGAAGCACAACCCTACAATGAATCAACTTCTTGTCTTAGGTACCCATTTTTGGATGGGTACTTTCTTGTTAGTCACAATGGTCTTAGGAACCCAAATAGCATACTTTTAATCATCACCATATGAGGTGCCAACATATTTTGCATAAACATGACCATCAATAGATTTAAGAAGCACACATGATGGGTTATACTTTCCCACAAAGTTGTTGTGAGTAGTAGTGTTCCTAGGAACAATACTCTTAGCAATAATATCAAACTCATCTTCATCATTATCCAACTCCCACGCCTTCACAAAAACAATAGATTTAGTGGGGAGGGGGGATTTGACTTCTTCTTGTAGGCCACCTTGGAAGTTGAACCAAAGCCAAGGCCTTCCTTGCCAATAACTCTCTTTTGACTACTCAAAAGATCATTAAGGTTCTTTTGCCCTTGAATGCATGTGGCAAGACCTTTGTTGAGTTGTGCCTTCAACCTATTGTTCTACTCAATGAGAGTCTCCTTAACACACAAAGGGTTAGTAATACAAGAGTGTTCATCCACATTGTTTAACCCTTTCAAGGTTTTGAGCTCATTTGAAATTGTTCGATGATCAATTTTAAGCTTATCAAAATCCTTAATGAGTTCGTTGTAACCTTGGTTAGTTGCATCATTTAAGGCCATGAATTCCGTTACCTTAGCAAAGGCATGCTCACAATCAAGTTTTGCTTTAGCTATGTCAATGACAAAGGTTTCATCTATGCTTTCTCTAAAACAATGTGATTCATCTAGAGCTTTTTCAAGCTCCTCAATTTTACTAGCATCATCACGAGCAAAATTTTAAAGTAAAGTTATTCTCTCCTCGTGTTCATCAATGAGGCCATGTGCCTCACTTAATTGATCCATGAGAGAGACAAAGATATATTTAGTTTCTCCACAAAGTTTGTCAAGGGGTCTTCCTCGACACAATTTAATAGTGAAGGAGTAGAGGAGTTTGCAAGTTTGAGTGTAGGAGTCACCTTTGGGGGTATACCCTTGGCCATGAAGCACTTGTAACTCGAGGGTCCCTTGTTGTCATTAGGGTTTGAGAAGAGAGAGCTTAAGTTAGGAGGTACGACGCCCCTTGCCATGG